>JAWPHD010011914.1:0-79765 GCA_037043455.1 Cyrtodaria siliqua
TATAGGTAATGCAATTAAAATCAATCAATCATATCAGGATGTCCGGACATTCCATATACCCTAAGCTTACCTCTTCCAGTTGTTTAGATCTAATGTATTCCTTGACCAGTTCCACACAGGAGAAACGTTCACGACTCACCACCCCTAGAGACATCATCAACACACCAACAGGTCCCCTGAAATAGGAAATACGAAACTTCCTATTTAGTCTAACTAGTGTTCCAACTAGCTCCATAAACCCAACTCTGACCTTGCTAGTATCTTGCAGTCATTTTCAAGTTGACTCAATATTATGGCAACCTTCATAACTTTAAGATTTTTACATATAAATAACTGATGAATCCACAATAAATGAAAATGAAACAATGAAAATAGGTTTTATTTCGACCATAAAATATACTATTTCACTGGTATGAATATAATAATAAAAAAATTGGCATACCGGATAAGGTTATCCTGTTTAACATGGGTGACGGAAAGCCTGATCTTACACATGGGGAATAAATAAGTCACACACATCAACAACGACTTTGATAACATCACGATGCATGACATCATTGTGTTAAAATACATGCAAAACATTACTAACTGGCAGTGTCAACGCATAAAATGTCACTGATATGCAAGAAAAAGAATCAATAATGGGTATCAGTTCAGATAGGGAATTCTAACACTCAGTATAACTACAATTACACCTTGTGCTGGAATTCCCGATCTTTACCAGATCCCATGAAAGATTCGTATAATATTTACAAGCTTGGCCTACTTTATGTGTATAGGTAAAGTGCATCAATCATAATCCGACTTCCAGACTAACCTGTCATAGACGACTCCTAGCACGTCGGAGTAGTCCCCGGACCAGTCTGCAGCCTGGGGGTCAAAGGGACACCAGTGGATCTCCTTCAGTGTGGGTGGGGCTCTGCGAAGGAAAATGTCTAACTTATCTTAAACTGTGGGATAGAGTGAAATATTTAACAAGTTATCAATATCCACAGCCTTGTCATATTTTTTATTGAACAATATATAATAAATAATAAATAAAATACACATCTAGGTCAAGAGGATGATACTTGTTTACTAAAGTTTTTTGGCAATTCCATGTAAGTTTCATATTAATATTTGGACTGATATTTAGGTTATGCATTTAAACAAGACTTAAAAAGGCACCACCAGATGATCAGGTTGATATGTGTAGCAAGTTTCATGTGGATACATTTAGCAGTTTTCTAGCTGCACCAGTTGACCTTACATCAATTCTCGAAACTATTCGGTGTACAAAACAAATTCATAACAAGTGAAGCACATTATTGGTCATATGCCGCAGTGTGACTGTTTGGCCCAGTTTTCACTCGATTCATTCAGGGTGATTGCGCGCGCATCCAATCGGCATATGCCGTATATCCTGGATAAAAAAGACGGGACAAGGTGGCGGTGTTGAGGTACCCTATTCCTACGCGTTTGCATTTGCTGAAACAGTGAATGGATCACAACCTGCACAATCCGGCAAATCCCGATCGGCATACGAATAAAGTGCACCCATTTGTGCGCTAAAAGGGTACTCAGTGAAATATACAAGTTATATGAGTTGTTGCTGACCCCTTACAGAAACTCCTACAGAAATGTATTTTCTGTAGGAGTTCAGAAACAAACCAAGTAACTAAATGGCATTGCATTTTGGGATTAGATTTTTAGCAGCAATCGAGGTGTTGTAGGTGTGTTACCTGAAGTATTTACTTGTCTGTAACAGTCTATGAGGGTTGGGTTCCTCAGTCAAAAGTTGTATTTTCAGTGGAGATAGGGCAATGTCAAACACCTGAAATAGTAGCAACATGTAATTACAATGCTAAAAACACAGATTCTAGGGGCGCTTTCACTGTTATTTACACAGATTCTATGGGCACTTTCACTGTTATTTTCCCTAATTTTACTTTTAAGGTTAAAACACAATGCTTAATAAAGAGTTTTATCCTACTTTGCAGGAGAAAAAGTATTGGCCTTGTACTATATTACTATTAAAAAGGTTTGAAAAAACTTTAAGTTTTCAGATTACAAAAGAATAGGTTAAACAGGAGCCGTAACTGAGCCTGGATATGCTCTACTTGTATTCAGTGGTGAAATAAGTGGTTTTCGAGAAGCTATTTGAAATGTCCGCAATAATTATTTTAGTTTATTATTGTGGCAGTTTGTTTGAGCCTTTTCAGAGTAAGTTCAGAGTAAGTTGTTTTTGTACAATTGCTAACAGGCAAAAATGGATGGATGGACAAAGTGATATAATTCTATCACATAAACGTAACTGTCCTTTAAATAAACAATGCACACCTGAATGTCTCCTCTGACACTGCCGATGTAGAAAATAGTGCCAGTTGGGTGCCACGCTGCAACATTTGGGATCTGTAATGCACATGAATAGTCTTAACTAACTTAATATTACATAAACAAACTGGCAGAGACATGCAGATTATAAAAATCATTCATGGTTATCTAAAGAATTTGTGAATTCTAACATGATGTATAGCTGCTCCGCCGAGTTTCTGATTAAAAGTTATACCGAGGGTGGAAATGGATAACCAAGATTAATTCTTTTTCTTGCATACCGTTGAAATTGTGCGCATTAGCATCAATGTTTTGCATGTTTATTAACACAATGACATCATACAACTGTTGATGTTATTGACATGATTTAGCACTTATGTAAAATGTTACCTGATATGCAAGAAACAAGTTTCTACTATTGGACAGAACAAAAAATTTTTAGTATACATTTCTTATACTTAGTTCTTCCTACTGTGCATAATAACCCACTCACCAATCCTGCTCTGTTCATCTGTGTGATCTTCCTGTGTTCATCATAAATCACCTGGAGTGAAATAATGAATTTGTTATAGAAAATAATAACAAGAATGTCAATGCATAGTTCTGACATTCAGTTTCAAGCTCGGCACGCCATTGTCCATGGGTCAATTCCTCACACACACTGACCATGTGCTCCAATGTATTTAACCCTTAGCCCGCTATGAATGTATAATGGACTGTCCTTTCTTTAAATTTAGACCAATCCATTTATGTTACAAAGGGGTGTTTTGGAGAAATGACTGATGAGCAGCCAGACACTGTAAACCCTGATCAGCCTGCGAGTTACTCTGATCTGGGTTTACAATGGACGCAAAGGCTATTGTAGTCACCCTTAGCAGGCTAAAGGTTAAGAGCTGTTTATGAGATAGCATGTGTTTGTTTTACAGGTGTAACAACTGATATACTTTTGACTGGGTCAAATCTCTAGGGAACATAAGCTTGATTGATGGAACTATCCAACAAAAATGTGTTTCAGCATACCAGAGATGTTTCTTAAGTTTTAATGCTCAATTATAATTATAATTACAATTAAAAGCCAGTGGTTGTTATAAAATACCCAGATCATGTTACGTTTAAAAAACCCAAGAAATATCACTAAGTGGTAAATGGCCCCAAAGTGTCCTTTGACCTCTAAGTATGACCTTGACCTTGGAGCCATGGACCTGGATTTTGTGCATGACATGTCGTTTGGTTCTGGTGTGGTGAGCACTTGTGCCAAGTTATTTGAAAATCCATCCAGGCATGCAAAAGTTATTGACCGGACACAATTTGACCTTTGACCTATAAGTGTGACCTTGACCGTGGGGCCACAGACCTGGATTTTGTGCGCGACACATCGTCTTGTTGTGGTGAGCAATTGTGCCCAGTTATTTGAAAATCCGTCCATGAATGCCAGAGTTATTGACCGGACGCAATTTGACTTTTGATCGCAAAGTGTGACCATGACCTTGAAGACCTGGCTTTTGCGCGCGACACATCGTCTTGTTATGGTGATCACTTGTGCCAAGTTATTTAAAAATCCCTGCAGGGGTTATGATGTTTCGGTCCTGACACGAAATTGTGTACCTGTTTTTGACCTATGAACTGCAAGTGTGACCTTGACCTTTGAGGTACGGACATAGGTTTTGCGTGCGACACATCGTCTTGTTATGGTGATCACTTGTGCCAAGTAATTTAAAAATCCCTGCAGGGGTTGTGACGTAACGGTCCGGACACGAAATTGCGTACCTGTTTTTGACCTATAAACTTCAAGTGTGACCTTGATCTTTGAGGTACGGACCTGGGTTTTGCACGCGACAAATCGTCTTGTTATGGTGATCACTTGTGCCAAGTTATTTAAAAATCCCTGTATGGGCTGTGACGTTACGGTCCGGACACAAAATTGCGTACCTATTTTTGACCTATGAACTTCAAGTGTGACCTTGACCTTTGAGGTACGGACCTGGGTTTTGCGCGTGACACATTGTCTTGTTATGTTGATCACTTGTGCCAAGTTAATCAAAAATCCATGCAGGGGTTTTGAAGGTACAGTCCGGACACGAACTGCAGAATGACGGAATCCGGACAGACGGATGGTGCGATTACTATATCCCCCCGAATTTTTTATTGCGGGGCCTGAAAAAAGATCATTTGTTTCTTAATTTTACCATCCATCCCAAACTGTGTGTTATGACAGTGCTAACAATTACCAGTTATAAAATGTTCTATAAATTCTATTCACCTTTATACTCACTAAAAAGATGAAATATTGCAGTGAAAAATATACTGTTACTTAGTTTTGATAGTAATTTTCCTTTTTATATCTGGATTTAACTTTACAGGATGCCTCTACACATGTTTCAAATATAGTTAAAGATATGATTTTAAAACACATTTTAGGTTGACCAACATATTTGTTTTTAATTTTCAAGAAGTAGAATAAGCAAAAGATGCAGAATAAACACAATTAAAACTAAATACTAAAGAAGTGCGACTTGTTTATGTATTTGAGATTTTACGATGATTGCTTCCTGTAATTAAAACTTGTCAGGATATTTTCGAGTTTATATTTACCAGTGTTCCATCAGCACATCCAAGAAGCAATTTGTCTTCACCGGGACTTCTACAGTGACACTGAACCAGACCTACATGTATATTATTGTAGAATCAGTTTACAGATAGTCTGAACATGAATAGTCACATTAACTTTCATAAATAGTTATTTTAAATTTCACAAAAGTACAACATAATTTTCATGTGTAAAATATTATATGACTTCTTGTTTTGTATTAATTTTTTTTTTTTAAAAAAACAAACGTTTTATTGTACGACCCAGTGCTCACGGAAAATATTTTTGAATGGCTGGCCCTGAATTAATATTGACAGGCAGGCCCTGAACTAATTATGTAGTAAAATATGGCAAAAAGGGACAAGCCCCAATCAGATTTTGACAGACCCCGGGCTCCTATTTCTTGACCACTGTGACCGTGTAGTTTTATTATCTTGATTGGTCAATTGGTGATATGTTATAGCAAAAGGCTTAAACTACAATTATGTTCTGTCAAACAATATTCTGGCAACACTTTTAAGGTAAACGTTGAAGAATTGATTCACATTTTTGTCGGCAGTTTTAAACACCGGAAGTAAGTGACAAATTCCAGGCAAATTTTCCATTCACTATGTCAAGCTTTTGGCTGCAGACCTTAAAGAAACTATCCCACCAAATAACGGCAAAATTACACTACAAAACCGTGTATCAAAACTGTCCAGGTGTTCAGGTCATATATATGTACCTATTAGAAGTAAAGTTTTTTTCATGGGTTCTCAAAATACCCGTGAATGAATATGATTGAATATACTTAAAATGAATTATGAGTTGATAACACTTGTTTTGACGCTCCAGTTTCGGGTTTTGGTCTGGCTGGTTAATACCGGTTAAACTGTGTCTATAGAGTTTGGTTCTTAAAATATGTAAGTTATATATGTACCTCGTCGTCAGTAGGTTTAGAAATGGTGTACTGATATGATGTAAAATGTGCCTGCTGTTGGCGGGATACCTACTTTGAGTTTTGTACTTTGAGAAAACTGTTGGCCTGACAAATCTCCCTTTTCCAAGACAAAATGTCCACATATCTGACACCAAATTTTATTAATTGTTCTTTCAGCAGTTGATAGGTACATGGGAAATTATGCTTCTTTTTTTTATTATAATGAATTGCACGTGTTTTTCTCAGGGAAGTAGCTTTCACTGTGGTAATATATGGATGATACTGAAGCTCTGACCTGTTCTCATAAAAAAAAGTTTAAATGTAAAAAAATTAATTCAGACTACCTGTACTTACTTAATTCAGACTACCTGTACTTACTTAATTCAGACTACCTGTATTTACTTAATTCAGACTACCTGTACTTACTTAATTCAGACTACCTGTACTTACTTAATTCAGACTACCTGTACTTACTTTTTAATGCAATGTTGACAACAGAAGCACGCTGGATCTGTAAAAGTAAGAATGTATAGAAATAGTGACTGGATTTGTTAAGTATGTATAGAAAAATAGAGATTGGCTTTTAACGCCTCATACCTAGACCATTACAGGGAAAACCTTGCCTCATTGAAAGGAGAAGTTTATTCGAAATTAAACCCTATTTTCAATAGAAAGTATCAAGTGAATGTAAATATTCTTCCCTGGCAACCCTTCAACGTGTACGCTCCTTTGAATGCTAGTCAAATCTGTCATGAAGATATCCATTTGTGGCATAATAAAGAAGTGAACCATTTTGTCTTTTTAAGTCTGAAATTTACACAACACAGTAACATATCTGACACTTATTGTAAACCATAAACCTAAAACAAGCACAGAGATACTGCAGACACATCATGTTATGTCCCCATTATATGAAGAGTCATGAAGAAAAACTACAAAATGGTGGCTCCCATATCAAAAATGACATACTGTTTGAAAGGAAATATTAGCAGTTTATACAAGAAGCATGCCAAAATATAATTCCAAACCAGTACCATTACTTGAAAATGTAAAATCACTTGGCCAGAGACTCGTAAATTTAGCTTTCCAAGCCTTATCTAATAAGCTTGATGTGAGAAGGCACTCACATGTTATTCTCCCTATCACAAGAACCTTGTTTTTATAACCTGTCCTATTTTGGATGAAATTTCAAAAACATTCAAATTATTTAAATCCTTTTACATGCACATTTTGACGGGAGTTTTTACTTTTCAGAAAAATAGAATCTTCACTTTCAATGTACAAAAAGTGTTTAAGAAATGGATTTTCAAACTTTGGACAGATACATGCATGTAAAGAGAACAAGTCAGACAACACACACAACAGGCATATCATTCAAATGAACTACCTTTCCCTGTACCACTTCATATGTACAGGCCTTGGCTGTTGTCTCTCCACCAGAGCCCATTCCATGTTCTACAGTGTATAGTTTGTGTGGCTGTAGTCGGCTGAAAAAAAAAGTTGGGAAAATAAAACTAACAGACATGCATTGAATGACGTATGACAGTTATAATAATACCACGTAATTTAAACACAAAACTTACTGATGACAGTTCACATCTGGATGTTAAGTGGGCGTATTAAAGCAGAAAAAGGTTTGTTTGTATGGTGTTTTACGTCATTTTCAACACATGTAAGGTTATATATGACAGTCGATTTTTGTGGTGGAGGCAGACCACCCACTTTTCCTGGGTAGAACCAGTACTGACACCTCCCGCCATCCGCAAGAATCGACACTTCCTCACTTGCAAGTCGAGCTCCCAGTGGGATTCGAAACCCGCAGCGGTGAGAGACGAAGGTTTGCAACGCAAAGTCGTTAACCATTTGGCCACGGAGACCTATAGCAGAAAAAGGTATGCAGAGCAATATTATTCAAAAGTTATTTTCATATATCCATTCTATTGTATTACAGGTGAAAAGTGCAGGCAGTTGTACCATGACGAGTTATTATTTTTGTACTTCGACTAGAAAAGCAATTAAAATATTTGAAGATTTGTTCATTTAATAATTTTAGAATTTTAAAAGTTACTCACCTGAATTCAGCAAACTGTGGATCACATTCAGTGCGAGTGTATGTTAAAATATCTACATTTGGTCTGAAAAAATACAATAAACTTTAAAATAATTATTTAAGTTAGGGATGGTCGGCAGTTTCAGACAGTGGAGTATTTATAACTTGCAAGAACAACTGAATTTTCAACTTATATACTTGAAGAGAGAGCTGCAGTATGTTAGCTAGCCAACTATGTAACCATATTTTGCACGGCCGATATTCGCAAATCACAACCAAAATTAGTTCTTAAGGTACGAAAAACTTCAACATTGTAAAAAAAATTAAAGGATATCTTTAATCAAATATAGATTAATTCAGAAAACTTTAAACAAATGAAATATGATTGTAAAATGTTATATGTTGTTTTCTATCAACATTATTTCCCTTTATAACATATGATAATAATTTGCTTCAAATATACTTGGTCTCATTAAATAACATCTTGCTATGGGAGCCTCAGTTTAATAATTAATATATTAATATTAAGCAATATAGAAAAAACATCCAGTCACTCATCTTTTTTACAATCAATACCCTCTCAAAATTATTTGCCAGAGAACTGGCATGTTATTTTTTAATGAGCACAAAAATGAGATGGAAAACACAGGTACTAGCATTGTCTGCCTTGGTACTCAGGTACTCTAGTACTCGTCCCAGCTCTAGTTCTATTCCATCGCATGGCTGATTGTTGTTTATGGATGGTCGGGGTCACTATTGGTAACCCTACTTTCTCACACATGATACAAGGCAATAAGTTTACAAGTCAGTTCTGACGTTAAATAATTCACTAGTAAATAAGATATCTATCAAAATCTTAGAATTATTCATGAAGGTAATATATCTGATTTATGCACACAATGCACCATACAAGATATGTATTCATGCTCGCAAGGTAATTCACCTGTACGTACGTAATCCACCTGCACGTACGTAATTCACCTGTACGTACGTAATTCCTCTGTACGTACGTAATTCACCTGCACGTACCTAATTCACCTGTATGTACATAATTCACCTGTATGTACATAATTCCTCTGTACGTACGTAATTCACCTGCACGTACGTAATTCACCTGTATGCATACATAATTCCTCTATACGTACGTAATTCACCTGTACGTATGTAATTCACCTGTATGTACATAATTCCTCTGTACATACGTAATTCACCTGCACGTACGTAATTCCTCTTTACGTACGTAATTCACCTGCACGTACGTAATTCACCTGTATGTACATAATTCACCTGTATGTACATAATTCCTCTGTGCGTACGTAATTCACCTGCACATACGTAATTCACCTGTATGTACATAATTCCTCTGTACGTAGGTAATTCACCTGTACGTATGTAATTCACCTGTATGTACATAATTCCTCTGTACGTACCCTCGTATTGAGATGATGATGAGATTGGCTCTTTCCTTATCTGTTGTCATGGGAGACCAGGGCATGGCCTCTTTGCTTGAGTTGCTCCACCATACCAGCAACTGTAGATTGCAAATTATTTAAAACCATGTATTGTTTGTTTGTAAAAAGCTACATAACTGTTGTTTATGTTTGTTGGCAACATTTTGAATTAAAATCTCTTTAAAAGTTGGATGGATGAATTTAAACTAATCAATACCAGTTCTTTTAATGGCAATATTTTCTAATTAAATTCTTCCTTGAAAGGGAAGTTTTGGGAAGGAATAAAATAATTAAGATACCGTCAACATAGTTAATTAAGATTGTCCGAGATTAATATGAATAATTAATGGCAGTTATACAGATATCTGATTTGTTGTCTGAGGGCAGACACTAGCCTAACAAGAAGTCAATACAACATTGTTGTTTCATCAATTATAAATGAGGAAGGTACACTGGGTAAAACTGACAACCAATAGTGTGGCGAACATCATTTACAGGCATCAAAAGAGAAAATATGCATTTGAGCAACAGTAATAGTGTAATTTTTTAAAAGTTATTTTCCTTTCAAATGAAATGCACACTTTTTCAAATAATACTAACGGTATATTTAAAGGGACAAATGGAAATCTTGATTTTTTTAAAACTCAAGACTTCCAGTTATTTATTTATTTTTACATAATTTGCATTTTTACAATCAATAATATTAATTATCAGAATAGTTGAAAGCAAATTGTGTTTGCATATTACAACTAATGATTATATTGATCCAATAATATAAATAAACTTATGGCAGAATAAAGAAGAACAATTGAAACTGAGAATTTTATTTAATTATATGCAAACATATTTAAAGCCAAAATAATACTGGACTGGATTAATAAATTGAAGTGCCATTTTTAATTTCTGATAAAAACTTCAAGATTGCCATGTGTCCCTTTAAGAAGGGCATTCTGGTCTAAATCTGGTATGGTATTAGTTGGAAGTTTACACAAGTAACTAGTTTGCATTGATTAATTTGGATTTTTAAGAAACTGCTACATTATTTAGACTGTTTCCAAATGCCATCACAAGTTAAGAAGTGATTTCTCTATAATCATGACCGATAAAGTATACACAGACACAGAAATATGTCTGAAATGTGTCGACAAAAATGAAGTTCTATATGACGATGAAGAAACATTCGTAAAAAGACTGAAATCTTCACAAATACAGTGCCCAGATACCTTGAACTCGGAACTGCTGAAAAACTTAGAGGTAAGCAAGGACCTGTTACTGATGTTTATAAAGCAGAGGATGATAATGAACGAGCCAAGGGTACGGTTTGATCCAATTAACGATGTGGCTGGAATGCAAGCAAAGATTAGCGATGCCAACGTGTCAAAGGATACTAAAACATTTCTGATGGACATGAGCAAGGTCGGGTATAGATGTCTGAAGGAGGAAAATATGCTAGATGACTTTGTTGAATTTGACGGCAGTCGTCATACAAGGATTATAGCATTTGGGCAGAAAATAAAAATGACTGCATATTTCGATATTTTGTCACTTGTTGATGAAGCTAAGATAAAGAACAAGATAGCTAAAGAAAAAGTATCCAAGGATGAAGCGAAAGGCAAAAAAAGAATGGAGAAGCACCGAAGAGAAAATGAAAGTAAAAATCCCGATCCTGGTAAAGAAGTTGAGAATAGCGATTCTGGAATGTCAGAAAAACATAATGGTGGGGACAGTTTGTCCACCAGTGACACAGCAGTTTCTTCCAGTTGTTCAGGTAGAGCAGCAATATCAGTGATAGTTACAGCGAGGAACTACCTCAGTGTTGTGGACATATATCGACAGCTTCTGTTTTCTTATGCACACACTCTGTCAAGATTTTATTTCCTGGTTCTTCACACTGGACCTTTAGTTGAAAACCAGGAAATGGTTTTGTATGAATATCGTCCTTCAAAACCATTGGTTGAATTGATCAAATCATTTGATAGAAGTGCGCTTGATGAACAAAACAAAACAACAGCTACCAGCAAAACCGATGTGGATGAGTTCATTGTTAGCCAAACAGTCCACAAAACAAGCAGTATGAGCCCTCCTGACCAATCAGAAATTGTTTCTGCATCACATGACTTGGATGTCAACCAATTAGAAGAATCCTTTCGGAAAATCATGGGAAGACGTTTACAGAAAGTAGCAGAGCTGAAAGATTATTTCAAATATTTGGTGCATGACTGTCCAGGGGTAAAAGACAATGAAAAGGACAAAAAGGACAGGTATGAAAGATACATGGAAAAGAGGGCAAAGAAAAAGGAACAAAAGAATAAACAAAGAAAGGAAAGAGAACAAGAGAAATCATTGGACTCAAAGAATGCTGAAGTTGGGAGTGAAGGACTAAGTGGAAGAACAGAGAATTTTGAGTTTATGTAACTGTAAGATTGATCATAATGCTGTACTATTCTTTGGTATAATCATTTTTGATGATAACAGATTAAAGCAACTTGAATTTGCTGATAACAGTGAATTAAAAATAATTAAAACAGTTAACAGTAAATAAGAACAAGATAAAAATTCCCAAACATTACATCTGACGATACATGAGTGGAGGGCTGCCCAGGCCATTACATTTTTTATCATCGTTCAATACAGACTGTGGATAACAGTATTAAAATATTCTCAATAATAGATAATAAATGTCAATAACAGATAACATTAAATTAACCAATAACAGATAACAGTTGCCAATATTTCACAATAACAAAATACGAAGTCCATCATTGATCATTTTAGCAGAAGCAAAAAAATGTATGAATTGTGTGGCTCTATCTTGTGTGTTTGGGCATTTCCATTCAATCATTCACTGGAAGTACACCGGAAGTACTCACCAGATCTTGGTGTATGTTCACAGACAACTTCCTGTCTAACCTCCTACCTACTGGTCCTGGGATGTCTACCGTGGTTACCTGTGAAGTATTATACATCAAAACAATTATTGATATATATTACATATCTTGCAAGGATTTACCGAGATTTCTGAGGCCGAACTTTTTTTACTTTGTTTTCTTTGACTATTCAAGGCCCGATGGACGTTTCAGCATTAGATAAAAAACAAGGGAAAATTTGCCGTGACTGTGAAGTTTGCCGATAATTGCTTTGTAATTAACCACCCGTCACTTTCGCCGCTAGCAGTTACTGATAAGTGTCATAAAACTGACCTGTGTTGTTCGTTATTGTTTAATCCCTCCCACTTGACAGTTTATCCGAATTTGAATGGCCGATGCCAATCTTCAGTTGAAGACGGCGGTGTTTAGAATTTGTATACCGTGTGAAATATACCACCATGACGAGCCCCTCTATGCAGGAAGTAAGTCACGCATCAGATTAGTGTGTAAATCAGTTACTGAGATGGTGTTATCGCTTTGTATATCAGTCGGTGTGTCGTAGTGACCCAAGGTAATCTTCTGTTCAATAATTAAAAATCATGATGCAACACTTGACCTATTACTGTATCCATCTTATCCAATCAAATAACCGATGTGTTTTTATCAGGCAATGAAACTACTCCCGTTCACCACCACGTGGTAAAGTGAAACAATCGCGATTCAATCGAACCAATTTGTAAACAAGTAGGGCAACTGACCGATTATGGCAATTTGACGGTGTTGTTTAATGAGCAAAGAGATTATCGACGCATGTCGTAATGAATAGGTGTGCATCTGTTTTTATTTCAAAATGACGGATGGCGTGCTTGAAGCATGTTTGCCATTGTATCCAAGATCTGCTTCGACCTTGGCTAGTTTCGATAATTATTCGAAGAATTGGCATCTCATAAAAGATATTTTCAGAAAAACAATTACATGCATGTACCAGTCAGATTTAGACATAAACCATGCTAATAATTTCCAACACAGAAAAATGAGCTTGCTGGTTTATCTACGTGAATTTTATAATGAAAGTGGAAGTAGGAAAAAAATTCTGTTTGACCTAATGCATCTTTTTTTTTTTATCTGGTGTAGTCTTTAACAAAAGTAAAAGTAGAAAAAAGTTTCGTTCGACCTTATGCATCTTTTTTTGTTGTTGTTATCTGCCTGCCCTTTTGTAATTACTGCACTAAGAGCATCATGTAAGTTTTAATTCCATAGGCATTAGGGTCTACTAATATATTACCGTATTGGTACCAGGTTCATCAGTCTTATCCTCTGGGTATCCCCGCCGACACCCCCCTCCCCCTCTCCCACCGGTGGAAGAAAACACTGATATGTGCATAACGGTAACAACTTTTCGCTCGGATCCTTCCTAATTTAAGGCATTAATTTTACAATGAAATCATGTAAAAAATTATTGCAAAATAAACAGTAAATAGAAAAGTATTCAACTTATAGCGTGCGGTCTCAAAAAAAAAAAGGCATGTTGACACAGCTTAATTTTGGTGCAAGTGACATTTGAAATTGGGGCAAGTGACATTTTGCCCTGGGCAAGTGGATTTTCAAAATATTTCCAGACCCCTGCTATTTAAGTTACTAAATAACTGGCTACACGGGTAAGCGACATCAGACACTAATAGTCTATACGAAAATGATGTAAATTAGCAAGTGACATATCATTGAACTGAATTGGAATTTAAGGTGCACCAACACATGAAAGGTTATATGGCGCCTAACAGGCATGAACATGCCATGCTCATACTCTATGTACATCGAGTTAAAATATGGAGAATAGGCCTAGGACCTTCTCACCCTGAACTGCAGAGTTGCTGCAAATTCTATTGTAGACACTCCATTTACGCTGGAGCCACGTTTATTGTTTTTCTGCCACTGCTCTTAGTGATGTGAGCGAGATTGCACCTGAAACAATGCAGGGGTCATGATGAAGACCTTAAATTAGCATGAACAAAAAATGACAAAATGAATATGAATGGGGGTGGGGGTGGGGGGGTGGTGTCCGCCCCCCTCTGCATTTGACAAGTGTGTTTGCAGTGGTTGTATTCTACCCCGGCAACCACATGGGGGATAGCATAGTAGTGTAAAAATCATGTTATCCTTTTGCTTAATTTGTTTCAGTGTTAAACATTATATTTTATGTTTCTCAATGATTGTAAATGAACTGGGACTGATAATAAATCATCAAGAAAACTGTATATCATAGGAATTCAAGAGATTTCTGTAATTTATTCTCCACTTTGTTAAACGTCAATTCACTAATTGACATTCTTCAGTGTCAATGACGACACATGCTTTGAGATGCAGTTTCTCATGCAACAGAGTTTAATTACCACGAGTGTTGTTTTTTTCAATACACTATTTCTATCCCACTTGTGCTAGCGCATTTATGCAGACGTATTTTTGCTCGGGATAGAAATCTCGTATTGAAAACCTCATGGTAATTAAACCCTGTCGCAGAGAAACTGCTATAATGTATACTCTGGCAATCAATTTTCTTTTATCTTACATTTGTAAGATCTAGCTGATGCAATTTTTGTTAAAAGATGACTAGGTGATATCTTCTAATCTTCTAAATTTAATACTCAATTTTCGTTGCATTTTTACTGGAAAGTAGTTGTTTTATACAGACAACTTCAGTTTCACTATTGTCTGTTAAATCACAAGACTCAAGTTCTCTTATATTCTGTTTCTTACTTTTTGGCACAAAACCAGTTCAACATTACACATTTATTTACGTTAAAGATAATTAAATCTAAAAAATATTCAGGTAATTATTTTCACTTAAATTTATTATTATCATCCTCTATTTCTCAGGGAATCAATTAAGTATGATGAGACAAGGTAAATATGGAGTCCTTTAATTTAAACTCAATTATTTTACATCAATTGTAACGAAAAGTCTGTGAACTTATTTTAATCACTCTCAATGTGTTCCTGGGTAGAACCAGTACTTAAGCAAATGCAGATAAAGTGTCTTGCTAAGGGACACAACACATATGGTCATGGCAGGGATTTTTCGATCAAGGGTCCAGTGCTCTACCGCTAGACCACAGTGCTCTGTTGGCAGTTACAGAAACACTATTGTCTCTTCTTTGTATGTAGTATCGTGTCTATATTTATTTATTTGTTATTCAATATTCAGTATTATTCTTATTACAGTTTGTAGTTTCGTTTTGCTAGATTTATTTCTGTGTCTTTAAAAGTACTTCCTAATTCTTCAATACATTGAAAATAATAATCAAGACAGAAACCTTATCGCAGCCACAATGTTTTGGGAAATGCCATTATGGGCCTTGCAACCAAATAGATATAGTTAAAAAAAATCATTCTGCATCACTTGCATTCCTTACCTTAGGTTCCCAAGCAGAAACTTTTTCCAACTTTTTAATGGCTTCACCAAGTGGTGGTCGCTTACAGAAATATACAAAATCTACTCTAGATTTGTCTGAATACGTGGCTACCATAAACTGGTCTGTAATGAAGGCTGAAATTCACAAGAATATATTAATATGTCATCATTTCCTGATTCAAACAGCCTTACAACATAACAATTTATTAAATAAATTCTGAAATGGTGATCCCTTGGAAGCAACAAACACAAACAAGAGAGACAAGTGGGATAGTCGGTTTTATTGAGTCTGTTCATGAGAGGTAATTATAAGATACAACACCTCTCATGCCTCCTAGCACCGGCTTAAACGATATTCTACTTAAAAGCAACATAGAATGGGCTTGAGGATCCCAAAAGACTAGTAAATAAACAAACGCTTGTGTGAATGTCAATAAATAATGAAAAGGTGATCCCTTTGGAAGCAACAAACACAAACAAGAGAGAAAAAAGTAGCAGTCTCATAAAGTCCATAAGCATGAATTCAAATTTCTTTGATACTCAATCAATGTACTTACTTACTCTTGCTAACTATATGGCGAGAAAAGATATAACTTGCTGATAAGCCTATCAATTAATCATTTCATACAACTTTAATGAGGTCTACTTCATCTTTCATTCTTTAACCAAATACTTGTCGCAAACAAGTATCAACATACATCCAGGTTCTATATAACTCTGAAAGCCAAACAGCCTCAACAGTAAATATCTGTTCATGGCACCAAATGAGCGGACAAGACATGAATAGCATCAGCAGGCATTCAAATTTGAAGTGTATTAATGGGAGGCAGATGCTCTACCTTGTAGTACTCTCCATGGCGTGAAGGGAGAAATGTGCTTTATAAACCTATTGTTTTACATATACCCCAACTGAGGCATACTACAATCTAAGTGAATTTTATATATGTTTAACATGCCTGTATAAGAATAAGAGAATAGTCAAAAAATAAGATTATAGTTAAGAGTGGATGAAAACATAAGGTAAGAAAAGTAATCAAGTATGTTACCATCTGACACAGTTTCAGCGCTAAGTTTGCCGACAAGAGATTTATCGATGAGGAGCTTCTCGATGTCACCGGAGTGTGCACACAGCACCACATTTATTATACAGGCGTTACACAACACAATCTGCAGACTCTTTCTACTCCGCCAGCGAAAATGAACCTGCTTAAATGCAGTCAGTAGATCCTGGAAATAAACAAGAAGTGTAAGATCTACCAAAAGATCACTCTCAAAGTTATTATTTTCGACATTTATGTACTACATACCGATTGATTTACATTGTTGCTCAAATTGTTAAGACCATTCATGTAAGAGGGTAAAGCTCAAGTGTTCCTAGTACGACATTTTAACATGCAAATTGTAGACATCCTTCACGCTATTTATATATTTTCATGCAAATTAAATTACAGAATTTTATCAATTATGTGACTGTAAGAAACAAGAGGGTAAAGCTCAAGCTTCCTAGTATGACATTTTTACACACAAACTGTAAACCTGCATTCAGGCTACTTATACTTTTTAAGCACATCAAATTATCGACTGTTTATGTGACAACCTCACATGCTCCTACTGTGCATTCCAGGGTGCCTAGACGTCGAATTTCTATAAGTTTTCATACCTGATATGATGATAGAATGAAAACAGACGCTCCTGGATCTGTTTGCAATCTTGCCGTAGCCATCCGTTAAATGAATTTTGGGCTTTGTGAAGCTTAACAGATGACTACGTCAAGATTGTTTTTTGTTTGTTTGGTGTTTTACGTCATTTTCAACACATGTAAGGTTATATATGACGATCGATTTTTTGTGGTGGAGGCAGTACACACCCCCCCATCCGTAAGAATCGACACTTCCTCACAAGTCAAGCTCCATGCAGAATTCAAATCCGCAGAGGTGAGAGGCGAAGGTTTACAACGCAACGTAGTTAACCAACGTAGTTAATTTGAAGATTATAAACATATCCAGGAGCATCTATTTTCAGTCTATTTACCCATATCAGGTATGAAAACATATAGCAAGTAATAAAAAAAATTTTTGATTAATATTCGACGTCTAGGCATCCTGAAATGCACAGCAGTTCAACATTTTTGCATGAAAATTGCAGACATGCCTTTATGCTATTTATACTTTTAAAGGGACACTGTCCGTAACTTTCAGCTTATAAAACACCCAATAAATATGTTCGCAAACATTATACACTAAACATTTTTCAATATTTACTAATTGAAAGCAAGATTGTTTAACGGAATTCAATCGCGGTACAAAAAAAGCAAATCCACTTCGTGGGTTTGAACTCGCAGCCCAAACTCGCAGTAAAAATAAGTGTGCGTGAGCGTAAAGTTGTCGGAACTCGCTCCCGACTGAGCTAAGCGGGCTACACATATTACGCAATACACTATGGTGAAAACCTAGTGCGCTATGGAAGTCACGTGAATGCATAAAAGGTAAATATTGTGGGTCCCACTTTATTTACATTTAATAATTAAAACTTCTTTTTTTTTCAAACTCACGAATTTATTCCTACATACTTCTTAGGGTCTATCCTCATGTTTTCATGTATACATTTCAATGAATAAAAGTCAGACAGTTATTTGGTTATGCTCAATATCTGTTTACTTACGGACAGTGTCCCTTTAAGGACATTAAATTACAAAAATAAAACTTGTCTTAACACTTATCTTTAACATCATGTCCATATTTGTCAAATTTGCCCCATGTTTTTATAGTGTGTAAGAACTTCTCATTTTGCCTACATGTTTTATTTATATATGTATGTTACTTCATTGTATGATTTTAAACTACTAGTATCTGGTCATTAGGCTTGCTTTGCAAATATGACTGGCTCAAATGAAATACAAGCAGTACAGTTTATAACTAAATTCTCACTTGCCAGAGTATCACAACCGTGACTTTTGTTAATCCTTTGACATTACCTGTTGATCATCTTCGATTGTAGATACAAACGTCTTGACCATTTGTGCAGAAACAAATTTGAAACTGGAAGCATGTGACCGTAATTATCATTTTTTTATTAAAGTATTTCTGACCATCCGTATTTAGTTTGACGATATAATAATGTAAGTTTCCGTCTTTTTTATCTTTGTTTATTAATAAATGTATTGTCCTTCTGCCTTTCTGTATAACTTGCATAGCAGGTGTTCCTGTCTCAGCCACCAGTGTATCAGCAAAAATCAAACTTTGTTCAGGAGGACTGTTCTAGACATTTGTCTTGAAAACAAGTAGGCGTCGCAGATGATCTAGACTATACCTGTGGCTTATCTGGGCACGAAACGAGGTTTATCAGATGTATCCTTTTCAAGTCAAAGAGGAAATTCATTGATCAATATTCGATCAATACTTGATTTGAAGTTTGATTGTTTCAATCTAGTTAATGTAACTATTTCTTTAACCATAATCTTATCACTAATATCACAGGAATTCGAAATTATATGTTGTGAATGAATAAAATGATGAAAAAACGGATTCTAAACTCTCAGAGAGAACTTTCTTGAATTTATTAAACGTGTTGGCAAAATGATATCATTTTTGCTAACGAGTTAAGTAAATTCAATAATGAATGAGAACGAATGTTAGATTCTATTTATCACATAACTCACATATCGACTTTTATTGCTTTTTGCCTGTCACTTTAACAGGCGAAACCGACATAAACCGTGATAACTGGATCATAGTCATTATCAATAATTTTTGACAGTGCATACTAGGCTTATTTGCATACTTATATAACTAGTGGTATATCGAAAATATAGAATGGTGTTATTCCACTCCCAAACCGTAAATTATGTGATAAAATGTATAACAAACCTCCATTTCTTTGATATTGTCCCGGAGTCTCTCTGGACGTTTGTTTTTAGGTGTCCAAACCATATCTCTACCTAGAATAAAAGTTACGACAACCTTAAGAACCTTTGATATGGTACATATCTGTCAACTTGCAAAAAACGTGAGGTTTTGATATGAGGCTGATTTAGACTTCATTTCGTTTCTGTAAATTTAAAACATGTTTGTTACAAATTTAAAAACAATTACTTTAACATTTTCATGTGATTCCAAATTGTTTTATCCATTAATGAGTGTAGTAAGCAAAAATATTATTACATATATTTATAGTAAGCAAACATTTTATAGCATAAAATTACATGGGCATTTAAATATAGTGAACACATTTTTAATGCAACTCAAGAATTTTGCTGACTGAATTATACAAAGTACCATAATCTTTAGAATGTAGGGCCGACTTCTTTATTCAATTTTTAAATTTAAATTTGTAACTGTTTTTTAAATACCTTCAATAAACTGCTTTTTTTCTTCATAATACTGCTGGTCTGAACCTATATATTTAATACAAAAAGAATAAATTAAAATGGGTTTATTCATCCAATTAACACATGTTACGGTCATATTGAAACAGCAATCTTAGAGGGAGATAAGGAAAAGGATGAGGTTTCGCATGAAGGCCCTAAGTCTAACCCACGTTTTGCACAGGTCTGCAGCTCTAAAACATGTGGCCTTATCCAATGAGTCACTTGGCCTTATCCAATGAGTCACTTGGACTTATCCAATGAAGTCATTTGGCCTTATCCAATGAGTCACTTGGCCTTATCCAATGAGTCACTTGCCTCTGTTGATCTTGGTGTACAGCAAACAATATTAAAGACACAATTATGAAATAAATGTTTCACTGTTTTTTCTAATTTTATAAAAAAAAAATTGCATTAAAATTCCCAATTTTATGAAAAATCACACTAAAATCCCCAATTGTGACGATATGGGTAATGGCCCCAAAATATAGAAAACAGGAAAATCGGTAGAACCGATGGATGCTCCCCGAAATGTATCCTCAACTTATCATATGGCCTTGAATCACCCGGCAGTTTTCAATTTGCAGTACCACAAGTAGTTTTGAAGATATGCTCCGGACACAAGTGGAACGGACAGAAAGAACTAAAGGATGGACAATGTGGCGACGATATGCTCCCCCGAAAATTTCGTGGAGTAAAAAAAAAAACTGCGTAAATGTTATGTATACTGATATAGATCTTACTTAAGTAGCTGCTCTCCTTTATTCAATGTCATTTTTATTTTTTTTATTATGGGTAAATATTCAAATATTTTAGAAATAAAATTGTTTGGCTATATACATGTATTTTTTCATTTTACCATAGCTAGACTTTACTAAATACTACTCATCAATTAGCAAAATTAATCAAAGTGAATGTGATGCTGTGAATGTTTTTAAAATCAAGATTACCATGTGTCCCTTTACAGAGACTGATCTGCTGGAAGATCAGGAAGATGTATGGGTGTCAATCCAAATAGGAATAAAGTTTTATATTTAATGTGCATATGCACTGAACTAGGCCCTTTGAACCCTATGATTTAATTATTGTTATGATAATTATAGTCTGTTCTGGAAATGTTAAGACTTGGCTAGTTTTTTTTGTTTAAATCATTAATATTAATTCATATGATGCTTTAAAGCTCTTATAAATGTTATGTTTGGTGATGAAAATACACTTTATTTGAATTATATGTAAAACTGTTAGCAATATGAACCCCATTTAGTTTAATATTTATGATTAAGCAACAAAAAACAGTTTTCAGGCTTTCCAGAAGAAACATTTTTATAAACAGTAATTCAACCAAAGGTAGCAGCGTCAGGTTTAATTTGCTCGTATTATGCACATTTCATATGAAACTGAAGCACATAACAAGGCTTTTCTTTTTTTATTTCGAGTGACACCAATTACAATTCAGACCACAGGAACTGGTAACTTTTAATATTTGCCTTCTATTATTATAATTGTCTATATTTGCCTTCTATTATTATAATTGTCTATAGACAATTATAATAACAGAAGGCAAATATTAAAAGTTTCCAGTTCCTGTGATTCAGACCACCTACAGTCTCTTATTAACCCTTATTAAAAGTTCAGTGTTTTACCCTTATATAAGTGGTACCAAAAACAGTACCATTCCCAATGACAAAAAGGATGTTTTTTCCCAAATGGAGTGAAAAAAACACCCAAATCAAAAACTTTTAAACAGAAAAAGGGGGAAACTATATAATTTCAGCAGAGGGTCATGAAAAACCAGAAGAGAATAATGGTGATATGTTTGGAAAGTATTTAAGTATACAATATTGCTTTTGTCTGATAGTGAAAAATTCCCAATTTAAGGCAAAATGACACAAATTTTCCCAACTGAATAGGTACCGTTACAATTCCCAAAAGGGTGAAAAAAATCGCTGACGTTACAAATCATGTTCTTTAAAAAAAGAATACATCAGTATTCAAGCTTTCAGGCTGCAAGCTGCAACAGACAACTAAGTGATCAACTATAACCAAAAAAATAATTTTCAAAGTACTAACCAGCTTCTGCTTTCTCATGGTAACTATGGCAACCAATCACATTATCTGAAACAATAGATACAGTATACACCAGTAAATGGATAATATTTGCCTGCGGCATTTTTCTGTAAAAGAAAGTGTGTACACTTGCGAAATTGTCTCAAGAGAATACTTTGCAGCTTTTAGGTTACCGTATCACAGTACTGTATCCTTCCAGTGGGAAATAGAAAGCTGTTAAATCATTAAGCTCATTTAGCTCATTACCTGTGCATACTTTTTCTTTAGAATGTTATAATTCAATTAAAATTCTATCTTATACATGTATAATCAGTATGACATGGTTGTTACCAAAACATACAAATACAAATTATAACAAAAAATTATGCATACTGTACAGTCTATATGAGTATGACCTAGTTGTTACAGAAGTAGACATTTGATATATTCTATGCTGAGAGACTGCTCCTCTTAGTGAATAAACCATAAGAATGTACTTCAAAATTTAAACAATTAGAATTCAAGATGGCCATGTTCAGAAACTGAAATTGAGGTACCTACCTGGTATCGTAACATTTCCTTTTAGCGACCAGATAAACAGCTCTGTTAAACATGTCGTCATTATGAGGTTAAGCGATTCAAACCCTGCTCATCTCAGTGAATAGTTGATAATGTCTGCAAAAACAGAGTTAAAGAAATTGAATTTGTGGAATAAAATTAGTTTTCTATGTCATAAATAGTTTACTGTTACGTGTATTTACCCAATAAGGAGCGCTTCCCGTAATAACAGCACCCTTCTTCCCCAAACTTTTCAAAAAAATAAAATGAAATAATTAGAAATTAAATCAATGAATAAATTAAAGATCTTCAATATTGAATAATTTATGATATTTTGTATTCAAAAATCTCCCCCAAAAAAATCAAAATTCAATAAAAAAACACACATTTTATAATAGCGCCCCCTTTGCATTTTGCCCAGGCGTTACTATTAGAGAAAATACAGTAATACAGTAATACAGTAATACATTTATAATTCACCTTTAAAAGAAAATGAATCAACAATAAAGTTCTTATTTAATCCATGTTCGAGGTCATCAAAACACCAAGAATTGCGTAGAGTTCACACTGGAACATATTCACACAAAAACAGGTAAGGTTATTTTCATTCTTACTTCATTCCCATCTCACAGAGATGCTGAGAACTCAGAAGGTGAGGGTATGAAGATGTGTAAAGTTTAGTATCTATTTGCGGTGGGAATATCTGTAGGGTTTATTCAAAATCCAGAGTTCGTGACTTACAGTGAATGAGGTGCTAGCACAACTGTCTCTACTCAGACTTCCTGACTGATCCTAATTATATTTAACATTTGGGTCATGTTTCTGTTATTATTTAAACACACTGCCTCAGTACCTTTAATGGGAAATGTACAGTGAAACTCTGAAAGTGTCCATCTTTCACTGGCACCTTTAAACTATTGGTCCTGTGTAGACTCATCAATAAAAAACATCTTTTGCATGCACGTAAATGCCATAAAGTTTTGAAACACTATACTGAACATGTGAATAGTAGTTTAACAGCTCATCATTGCATTATTGTAGAGCGACTCCATACTAGGAGAGATGGAAAGTATGCAGATAGTTTATTTACATGATGATAGACTCCAGCACATAGAATTGCCCAGGTTAACCTTCCCTTCTGACTAATCAGGGTTCGACACTAACGCTAGCCCGCTAGCCCGAGGCTAGTCACTTTCGAGAAGGACTAGTAAAAACTCACAGTTGACAAGCCCGACGGCCTAGGTGTTTTTATTATTTAAATGTCGATTTTAAATGATCTTATATGATCCTGATGCTGAAAATTGCCAAATCATTTCAAATTTTCGCTATTCAAACTCTTCAATATCGTAATGTAAAGTAGGCTATGCTATAGACCAAGACAAGCACCTGCGAATGTGTAGGTGTGTCAAATTACTCATCACTGATTGGCACTTTTTTCTTTGATGGAGCAAAATGCTGAAAAATAACCCGCGTTTTATACATATCCCCACATCTTTTTCTGTAGAGACGCTAGCATTTCTATCACTGTATTAATTTCTAAGCATTTTATTGACATGATGGCCTTCACATTGTAAACAAACATGTGGCGTTATTTAAATACGGAACACTGTCTCCATCAAAACAAACGAAAAACAGCATAGGAAAAGCGTCATCAGCAAAAAACAACATGATTCAAATAAACACATTCGTGTGTATTTTAGCCATCGTGTAAGTGCCTACAGAGCCCTTTTCCCAGTTCCAAGTCGGCATGACTTTAAAAGAAATTTGATTGTAGAAAATGCCTTATGCAGGCCGCTGAAAAGAAAGGTATAATGGCCGTGGCCTATAAATAAATTTGACTATTACCTAGTCACAAAGCTGTTGTCTTGCAATATTTACAAGCAGTACAGTCATATAGGAAATGCAACCTCAGCTATAGATAGAGCCGGATTATGAAGTTTCTACTCAGACATGCCTTTGCGAGGGAGAGAACCCACGCTGGTCAGATGTCTGTCTATAGCTCCAAAGCCTGGAGGCCTTATCCATGGAGCTGCCAAGCCATGATATTTTGGTATCTTTTTATTTTGCCGCAAAAGAGTAAAAGGAGGACTAGTTGGTTTTAAGAAGGGCTAGTAAAAATAAGAAGGCACTAGCCCTGTAGGCTAGTAGTCATAAAACGTTAGTGTCTAACCCTGCTAATAAAGCAGTAGAGTAAGTGAATTGCTAGAAATGTATATATTTCACAAGCGCCTTTTAATATGTTCTGGGGAAGAATCTCGAACTCACAACATTTTATTAACAATGCCAGCTCCACTTAGAACTAGTCACAGTCATTCCATTTAATCTATTCACAGAGGCTATGTTCTCACTAATCCATATGAAAACATTCCAATCAGGAGCTTAGGATGTTTTTCAAGAGTTAATGCCTCCAGGCGTTAATTTGGTAACTTGGATATGTTACCAATTTAAACTAGAACAAGAGGCCCAAGAGGGCCTTTATCGCTCTACTTGCTATATGGTGTCCATGGTGGGGTGGGGTGGTGTTACCAATTTAAACTAGAACAAGAGGCCGAGGAGGGTCTATATTGCTCTACTTGCTATGTCCATGGTGGGGTGGGGGTCGATTGGGGGTGGGTTGGTGTAGGGGGAGGAATAGGAGGTTGTGTGTCAGATATGGCAATATCAAACTAGTTTTTTAAAATGGATTAAATGAATAAAAAATTGCCCAAGGGAACATATTCTACTTCAGAAAACTTAGTAAATCTTCTGTACATGTATATTATATATTATTATATATTTTTATTTTCCTAAAAGAAATCAGGTTATATAAATCATTATAATGTGTTCTTATATATATTTACTTGTTTATATACCCGTTGACGGGCATTTCTTGATTTACATACCGGTATATAGTTTATATTACTACCATATCATCCCATATTTTTTAATAGTTTTAATCTTTTTATATTTACATTAGTTTTTAATTACTACTTAATTTCTTCATCTTTCGTCAGTTTTTGCGCACAATATGACCTATTTATGTGTCGACGTGCCGTAAAACACCATTCATTCTTATTTTAATTTTAATTTGGTACATATTTATAATAAAAATAAAAAACATACCAAAACTCATTCTATAAATTGTTAACCTTGACCTATTAATATGCATCATCCGCCATGTTCTGTTTATATGTATCAGATAATATGTAATAAGATATCTGAATAAATGGGTTATCAGAAGATAACTGAAAAAAAAAAACTATTTTTTTTATAAAGTGTCTTCAATTACCAAGATATAGAGGAGGGATGTATTTGGCTCAAGTTTGGCTAGCTTTAAAACAAATCAAACTTTCGTTAATATAAACACTCAAACCAAGTTTGACATGTGACCCAGGGGCGGGGTCAAATTTGACACCAGGGTCACCATTTGAGCAAGCTTGGTAGAGGACCATCAGCTGAATGTAAATACAAAATATTAAACTGTTGGCTCTTGTAGTTTCAGAGAAGATTTTTTAAGTTTGTCCCTATACAAGTCTATATGTAAAATATGTGCCCCCTGGGACAGGGCCAAATTTAACTCCAGGGTCACCATTTGATCAAACTTGGTAGAGGACCATAAGCTGATGGTAAATACAAAATATTAAACCTCTGACTCTTTTAGTTTCAGAGAAGAAGATTTTTCAAAGTTTTTCCCTGTATATAAGTCTATGTATAACTGGGTGGGAGGGGGACGTGGGGGGGGGGGGGGGGGGGGGCAAATTAGACCCCAGGGTCACCATTTGAACAAACTTTGTAGAGGAACATAAGCTGATAATAACTAAAAAGTATTAAACCTGTATCGCTTGTAGTTTCAGAGAAGAAGATTTTTTAAGTTTTTCCCTATATCAGTCTATGTAAAACTGTGACACTGGTAAAGGGATTGTAGCACAGCCATATAAAACAGGGTTGGGTAAAGACCCTGCTTGGAAATAAATAGCAGCAAAAAATAGATATGAATAAAATGAGTTGTTTTGTCATGTAAATGTGATACAAGTACAATATGTTTTTAACCGCAGCGTTTGATAACCAAAACCTGAATTAAATTGGTATCATGTGTATAACACTTTAACAATCTTATTCGGCGTCTAGGCCCCTAGCAGGGGTTTGACTAAAATGGAAGATAGAATATTATTGTCGCGAAAACACACGACAATAACAAATATGGCTTATTCAATTACATTTTAACAGTTATTATTTAACATACAAGATAATATGTAATTTAGAATAAACATCAATGCACATCAATGCTGAAACTAGAAAAAATAATGAGATAAACTTTGAAAGTACTAAAAAATATGATTTGTTTACAGTCGTCGCCATTTGTGTTGTTGTTGTAGTGACCTTGACCGAAAGAAGGAAGTTGCAAATCACACTCTCTCGGACTGTTTGAAACTAAAGCTAAAGCGAAAACGCAAGAAGAAAGCCGGAGGAAATTAGTGAAGTCGCTTTCGATTACGCAAGACAAGTTAACACTCTCACATATTCTGGTTATACAGATTAAATATATATGTTATAACATCATTCACAGGTAAACCAGGGGTAAGGAACTTATCATCTTTCCTTGTAGTGTCATGATATTTTCCCCCAGTCTTGATTATGCGAAACTGGCAGACTCACCTTCAGCCAAGTTCAGGCTGCAGCTCTGGTTCAATTGAATCTATGCAGTGCATATTGCATCACGATTCGTCTGTCATATTATGTTTTTTTGCCCCCACAATTTGGTGGTAACCATTCGCCACCACCGAATGGTGATTGGGCATAGGGGCATATAGCGTTAGGCATGTCCGTCCGTTTAAAACGTCCGTTCGAGTGGTCGTCGCGAACAGGTTGTGTGCCTATCTCCAGACTCCTCCCATAAATTGACATAGTTTTCAACTGATTGTTTCAAGAGTATGGCACCGGCAATTCACATTGATTACTATCTGTTCCTTCAAAAGGCTAAAAGACAAATAAAAGCGAGATAGTTCAAAGACTTCGAAAGTGAAAACATTGTTGAAAAAAGTGTTAACAAGCAGTTCTCAGTGCTTCTCCATTGACAGTTATACCACTATCAATATAAACAATCTATCTTCAGGGTTCAAACTAGGCCTGGATTTTAGGAAGAAGTCAGACGAAGTGACTTCTCCCTCCAAAGAAAATAGAGAGAAGTGACCAAAAATAGAGAGAAGTGAGGGAGACACAATCTTTTAAATTAAGCACAATCGGTTATTGTTAATTATTAACTGATATACATGTATACACCCTATTGGTTATAAATTTATTAACCTTTTGACTATTACGCTAGCCGTTTCAAATTAAATGTGTTTATTAATTTTATTCACACTCACAGGCACTCTTTACTTATATATACTGTAACTATAGAACATGGTTCGCACAGACTTGAAAAGGCCCTAAATTTTGATGAGTTGCTTGAAAAGGCCCTAAATTGCATGTCAGGCCCTAAAAAGTCCCTAAATTTACTCTATACGGCCCTAAAAATTAGTTTTGGTGGCCCTAAATTTCATTTCGCACATTATTTGGGCTGGCTGTATCGAAATTCTCGATGTTTTGTACTCGGCAGGAATTTCCCGTATTGTTGCGTAATGTATCTTTGGTAGTTTCCGTATAATTCCGTTTCGAAACGAATGCGGTTCATTAATCAATAGATGCGGCTTTGGTTTATCCGTTCTATTTTTAGAATAAGCTATGTTAAGGAAAACGTCCAAAGGCAACCGAATGGAGCGTTATTATGCGGTTTAGTTTACCTATTGAGACGGTATTTTCTTTACGCTCTGTTTATCACGTGTAGCTGTTATCAATTCGTCATGAGCAAATGCGAATTCAACCAAAGGTGTTGTACAACGTATGGTTGGGCAATGAAAGCGGAAGATAAGTTCAAGGCGTATTGTAAAGTTTGTAAAAAGTTGATTGATCTTGGCAAGATGAGAGAAGGTGCTTTGCACTCGCATGAAAAAGGTGAAAAGCACAAAGTCAACCAGCGATTAGATTCCACGCAAAGAGGCATGGGAACATTTACTATCCCTCCCCCACCTCCTTGTTCGACTACCACTGCTGATGGTGCGAGTGTGCTGATCGCGAGTTCTTCGACAAGTGGACACATGCAAACATATGTAGCGAAAACCGATGTTTTGAAGGCAGAAATTTTGTGGCCAAATCCAATGCTCTCAGGAAAAAGTCAAAAGAGAAAAGTTTGCTGTGTACTCAGCTGGAGAGTAAGATCAGTGACAAGGTCACAGAGCTGAAAACTGTTTAATCTTAGGTGACAAGGCCACTGAGCTGAAAACTGTTTAATCTTAGGTAGGTCCAGGTTTATTGGCTATAAATACAGTAAAACCCAGCTAATGCAACCGCTTACAATATACACATTTAGTTTTTTTTTTTCAGGTGACTGCTTAATGCAGCACTATAGTTGGCAGAAAGCTATTAGAGGAGCTTTCTACAATACTATCATGCTGCATTAAGCTGCCACCTATCTTCTTGTAGGGGTCACTTTAGAGGGGTTTTACTGTAGCAGTAAGCAGGAATTTTAGTCAAACGCATAATTATGCTATAAATATTGAGGCACTAAATTTAGCGAAAATGTCCCTAAAAAGGCCCTAAATTTAGGTTTGAAAAGTCTGTATGAACCATGTAGAAGAAAGGATTGAGAGAAGAACTAATATAAATATATTGCATGTATCTTCATTTATTCAGCTTTCTATCAATTTGTATGGAGTTCTATGAAGGGTGTAAATATTCTCAAACTTCTTCCTAAAAGGCTTATTCCTCATTAAGACCTATAAGACCAATTTATGTGTTTTGTTTCCCAAAACAATATTTAATAAAAAAAAATTTTTTCCTCCATCCGAACTTATGTACCTGTCCGAACTACTATGACACCGCCTTTTCCGGAAGTAAAATATTGCCGAAAATTCAGTAGAAATGTCATCTATTACTTACTCTTTTTCATGCATTAATTTGTTTGGAATGCCGAAAGGTCTGTTTTATCAGACAATTAAGAAAACACAACTCTAATTATTATTTGGTGGTATCATTTAATCACCTCAGGTCAATTAACTTCAGATTGTTGTTTTCAACACGCACGTCTTGTCTAACTGTAACGGAACCTTCGATTGGTCAATTGTTCAGCTATACGCAATCTCATTGGATAAGGCGTGTGTATTCCCTGTACAGTCTAATTTGTATAAAAAAAATGGCGGTCTGCGAAAATTGCCTCGGGGGATATCATTGTTGTAGGAAAGTATGCTCCCCGCGGGGTTTCTGCTGTGATCGATCAAAGCAATTAGCATAATCCCTTCCTAGAGATGTCTACGCCTGTCCTGAGACATAAACAGCAGGTCAATTAAAGGACTGGTTACACTTCGCTTGAGGGCTGGGAAAAATCGAAGTGGTCAATCTGAAGGCGACTTAAACTTCGCCGTCGGCTAAAAAAAAAGCGAAGTCATGGAGGAAAAAGCGACTTTATCGCTCATGTCGCCCTCCAGTTTGAACATTGAATCTTTGTTTGTTTGAATGGTGTTTAAAGTGATTTTCATGACATTGTTTGAAGTGATTTTCATGACATTGTTTGAAGTGATTTTCATGACATTGTTTAAAGTGATTTTCATCACATTGTTTAAAGTGGTTTTCATCACATTTTAGTGTGGAGGTAGACCACTCATTTATTCCTGGTAAGAATCAGTACTGTTTACCTTCAGCCACCTGTAAGAATCGACATTTTTCGCACAAGTCTGTCTCCCAGAGTAATTCAAACCCACAGAAGTGAGAGCAGAGAAGGTTTTAAATACGCATGCAGCGTCTTTACTGTCTCACCAAAAAACAATAAAAAAAATCACATGCGAAATAAAAAATACATATTAAAATTAGGTTGATATCTTAGCTATCTAGAGCACTAAATGAGAATACATGGTAGATTTATATCATTTAAAAAATCTGTCGGACCTTAAAAATAGGGCAAATGTGTTGTTGTTTGTCAGAAGGTTATCTGGATCTCTAATAATCATGAAATAGATAAGATTCAAGGTCATTGTTTGTATTACATAAGTATTATGGAAATGTAGGCGTATGTTCAAACAAGCTTCGTTATTGAGACTCAAAAGCTCTGAAAAAATGAATTGATATAGAAGCTTTGTAACATTGAGAACTATGACGGCATTGTTATAAATTACCATACAGTGTACATGTATAAGAACTATTTATTAATATGATAATTTACTGATATATATAGTAAAGAAAATCGCAAAAATTGTATGATCAGTTAAGGATTTTTCAGTAATTTTCTTTGCTTTAAATGATCTTTTATCAGTATGCCATATATGGGACTTTAGAACGATGATGTCATAGTTTTAAAAAGGGCGGCTTCCATCTATGCCATTTATTCCATTTCAGAGCAACCTTTAATTTTGCCATATCTACTTTTTTTATCATCAGATTTTGATAATTCTTTCACTCTGTTCCACAATTTTTGTTCAGAATTTTATAGAAGAAAGCTTGTTTGAATATACCGGTAGGCCTAAATTCCCTTTAAAGAATGCAAATATGTTAGTTTTATACCAAATGGAACTCCTTTTTCCTCAGATGATATACCAATAAACATGTAAAAAACATTTTTCAGACTGTCAAGTAAAGATGGCTGGTAGGGGTGATTTGGCAGGGATGCTGAGGGGATTGAAGTTGGTACGCAAAGCTGTTGTGGAAACTCAAGGGAAGAAGTTGGGTCACGCATGGAAGAACTCGAGTTTAAAGTCGGCTACAGACGGTGTCGGTACAAAGCTTCAGGAGGGCCTCAGTAGGGACAACATGCAAGCATCTGAGATTCCAGTTAGTACTCATCATAAGTGTAATAAGTTGAACAATATGTTAACACGTTAGTTACTAAGTTGTGACTTATAAGTTGTGACTAAATTATACTGTGTTAGTGAACTAGTTATATGTCTCAGAAATATTTCTGAAAATACCATTGCATTTCAAACATAAATGTCTTTAATTTGAGACCATTTGCAGACTGTTGCTTTAAGAAATGGCAGTTTCTATACAGATACAAATGAAAGTGCATACATTAAATTTCGAGTATTTTCTATCTGAAAGAAAGTGGCAAATCTCTGGTTTATTACATCTCTGACCAGCTGAACTACTTTTGTTAATTTAAATATTTTATTGCATTATTATAAGTAATATTTATTATAAGTAACATCTGAGTTTTATCTTGTTAAACACATTTTCTTATGAAGAAGATATTGTACTCTTTATCAGTTAGTTGTTACAAAGAGACAGACTATTTGATGCATTCCAGACCATATTAAAAATATATTAAGAAATGTTTTTGAGAATTTCAAGCTAATAACAAAATTAATAGTCTTTCTACAATTAATTATTGTATGTTTTTTTAATCTCGTAAAGCAATTTTTTAGGGCTTTTTTTTTTTTTTATAGTTGTGCCACGGTGTACCTTAAGCCAAATATGGGTCCCATTCCCAATGCAAAAATTCTTTGGTCCCATTCCCAATGCAAACATTCTTTAAAACCATGCAGGATTCACAGATTTCTAAGTTTTTCCTGGAATGTTCTTTCCCAAATGCCCATAATTTCCCCCAAATTAGTTTACAAAGACCCTTTCCCAAAGTAAATGGGAAAAAACTTTTATATTGTTCGTTCGTTACATTTCAGAAGAATATACAAGACACAGTAACACTTATGTATACACAAGCCTCTGAGGCTGTCAATGTTTTGAGGGACAAAGGACAGAACACAACAAGTGACAACAGCGAGCCCACACTTACTGAAAAAATGTCTGAAGCTTTCTCTGAAGACTTCACCATATCTAGTCCAATAATTGAAACCGAACAAAGCTCTCGAATGGACTCGACAGTCAGTAACAATTCTTTCACATCAACACCATTAAGCAATATGAACAATGATACTAAAATGTCAAGTGCAAAAAGTGTTAACCCTGCTGCAACATCAAACGACAGTTTAAGTAACAAGGTGGGTGATCAAGTTAAACAGTACAGCACAGCTTCCGTTAATTTAGATTCTACATTGGGTGCTATTGATCCAGCAGTCACATTAGGGGGAGTCGGAGCTGTTGGAGTAAGAACTGTTGGAACAATTGCGAAAGAGACAACAGCAACAGTTGAGAAAGCAGCTGTTTCAAGTAGGGAACAAGCGAAGAGAAAACAGGCCATGACACAGAGAATGACTGACTTTAAACCCCAGGTTTGTATAGCAACAACTTGATACTTGAATGTCTTCTTGGTATCAGGTATCCTAAATATAATTCCCAAAATCTTTGATAAGAGACACAAGCATGATTGTCAAAAAGTTTCAGATGATGTAAGGCCTTTCATCAGGGAATTGTAGCTGGCCATTCATCAGATGCGTTCTTTTAAAAAAATAAAATAGGGAGTGCGGGGCATACCCCAATACCCGCTAGCAACATAGGGCTTGCACATTGTAGACCAGCAGACTAGTTTGTAGAAGCTGCAAACTATTAGGTCAGTTTAAATTTATTGGTAAAATATTTAAATTCTGTAATATTAAAACAAACAATTACAAGCACATTAGCCAATTGCAGTTCGTATTTTACACTCTTCAGAATGCCTTTTGTTTACTCCATCATATACCATTTTCATTCATTAATGTTAAGATATTTTATTTCAGTTAAGCGACAAAGCACAAGAGAGGAAAGTACCTTCATCAAGAATGGGTCGAGTGTGGTCATTTGGAAGTAAGTACTTGCACTTGGTATGCAGAGATAATATTGTCAATGGGTCCAGTGTGGTCATTTGGAAGTAAGTACATGGACTGGCATGCAGAGATAATATTGTCAATGGGTCGAGTGTGGTCATTTGGAAGTAAGTACATGGACTGGCATGCAGAGATAATATTGTCAATGGGTCGAGTGTGGTCATTTGGAAGTAAGTACATGGACTAGCATGCAGAGATAATATTGTCAATGGGTCGGGTGTGGTCATTTGGAAGTAAGTACATGCACTTGGCATGCAGAGATAATATTGTCAATGAGTCGAGTGTGGTCATTTGGAAGTAAGTACATGTACTGGCATGCAGAGATAATATTGTCAATGGGTCGAGTGTGGTCATTTGGAAGTAAGTACATGGACTGGCATGCAGAGATAATATTGTCAATGGGTCGAGTGTGGTCATTTGGAAGTAAGTACATGGACTGGCATGCAGAGATAATATTGTCAATGGGTCGAGTGTGGTCATTTGGAAGTAAGTACATGGACTGGCATGCAGAGATAATATTGTCAATGGGTCGGGTGTGGTCATTTGGAAGTAAGTACATGCACTTGGCATGCAGAGATAATATTGTCAATGAGTCGAGTGTGGTCATTTGGAAGTAAGTACATGGACTGGCATGCAGAGATAATATTGTCAATGGCTCAAGTGTGGTCATTTGGAAGTAAGTACATGGACTGGCATGCAGAGATAATATTGTTAATGGGTCGAGTGTGGTCATTTGGAAGTAAGTACATGGACTGGCATGCAGAGATAATATTGTCAATGGGTCGAGTGCGGTCATTTGGAAGTAAGTACATGGACTGGCATGAAGAGATAATATTGTCAATGGGTCGAGTGTGGTCATTTGGAAGTAAGTGCATGGACTGACATGCAGAGATAATATTGTCAATGGGTCAAGTGGTCATTTGGAAGTAAGTACATGCACTTGGCATGCGGAGATAATATTGTCAATGAGTCTAATGTGGTCATTTGGAAGTAAGTACATGGACTGGCATGCAGAGATAATATTGTCAATGGCTCAAGTGTGGTCATTTGGAAGTAAGTACATGGACTGGCATGCAGAGATAATATTGTCAATGGGTCGAGTGTGGTCATTTGGAAGTAAGTACATGGACTGGCATGCAGAGATAATATTGTCAATGGCTCAAGTGGTCATTTGGAAGTAAGTACATGGACTGGCATGCAGAGATAATATTGTCAATGGGTCGAGTGCGGTCATTTGGAAGTAAGTACATGGACTGGCATGCTGAGATAATATTGTCAATGGGTCGAGTGTGGTCATTTGGAAGTAAGTACATGGACTGGCATGCAGAGATAATATTGTCAATGGGTCGAGTGTGGTCATTTGGAAGTAAGTGCATGGACTGGCATGCAGAGATAATATTGTCAGTGGGTCGAGTGGTCATTTGGAAGTAAGTACATGGACTGGCATGCAGAGATAATATTGTCAATGGGTCAAGTGGTCATTTGGAAGTAAGTACATGGACTGGCATGCAGAGATAATATTGTCAGTGGGTCGAGTGGTCATTTGGAAGTAAGTACATGGACTGGCATGCAGAGATAATATTGTCAATGGGTCAAGTGGTCATTTGGAAGTAAGTACATGGACTGGCATGCAGAGATAATATTGTCAATGGGTCGAGTGTGGTCATTTGGAAGTAAGTACATGGACTGGCATGCAGAGATAATATTGTCAATGGGTCGAGTGCGGTCATTTGGAAGTAAGTACATGGACTGGCATGCAGAGATAATATTGTCAATGGGTCGAGTGTGGTCATTTGGAAGTAAGTGCATGGACTGGCATGCAGAGATAATATTGTCAATGATTTGACAATGGAAAACTTTGTCCGTTTTGTAACTCTTTAAGACTGTCCATGGTGAGAGGATGATCCCTATATATTTTGGGATCAATAGACTCAAGGCTCAAGGCCAAGGTCACCATGATTCTATAATGTTTCAACAGTTGTAGCCACATGCATGAAACTTTGCAGGTAGAATGTCAATGGTGATAGGATGACCCCTATACATTTTGGGGTCAATAGGTTCAAGGTCATTTTGACCTGATAATGAACAACTCTGTCTGCTCTATAACTCTTCAAGATGTGTAGCCACACTCAGGACACTTCCCAGGTCCGCGATGGGTAATATCAGATGGCCCTTCCAGATGACAGTTCTAGTTTAAAGAGTGTATACTAATGTATTTAAACAATTCTGTTGGCATAATAAACATTTCTGATATTTTGTTTTGCTTGTATCCTTACCAGGTTTGGCTGCTGGGTTGGGAATTGGAGCTGTATCTGAAGTGACCAAAAGAACACTGGGGCTGAACAAAGGTATGGCAGATGCTAACTGTTACATATACTATAAAGGAAAAAAGAAACGCAACTCGGCAATACTTCTGACTTAATTTTTCAGAAAAAAAACTAAAACAACACATAACATACCAAATATTATCTCTTCAAAGTTTCATTATTGATGGAGTATGCGTTTGGTTCAAGCAGGGGAGTAAACTTAGGATGGAACATTTTGCAATCTCTGTACATTAATACAGAACTGAAATGACTCAAATTTTCCAAGCAAAGATTCAACATTTAGGAATTTTGTGTTGCAAAGTATACTGTTTTTAAAAGGTTTGTTTGATCCCAAACTGGTACTTTACTTCTGCCACTGAAATTGTCTTTGGATAAATTTTTCCATGGCATTGGGCAGCTTCTTTTAAATCAGTCCCATGTCGGCATTGTAAAGGGTGTTTCATTGAAGAATATCTTGTACACATGCATTGTACATTGACACATTACGGTTAATTGTATGAATTTTATTTTATTATTTTATTGAATTTTTGATGTTCATTTCCACTGACAACAGTTGAGTTTGGCAACCTGACTTCCAATTGAAAGTCGCATACTTGGGTGTTATAACATCTTAAATCATCAATAGTTGGACTTGGACCTGAACCAGTTAATAAAAGTATGGAAGCTTATGTGTGATGCTTGGTTTAAGAAGATACATAATAAACAAGAAACTTCACCTCGATACTTGTTTTCCTATTCAGATGTAGGTTCACTAATAATGAACAAGAAACTTCACCTCGATACTTGCTTTCCTATTCAGATGTAGGTTCACTAATAATGAACAAGAAACTTCACCTCGATACTTGTTTTCCTATTCAGATGTAGGTTCACTAATAATGAACAAGAAACTTCGCCTCGATACTTGTTTTCCTATTCAGATGTAGGTTCACTAATAATGAACAAGAAACTTCCCCTCGATACTTGTTTTCCTATTCAGATGTAGGTTCACTAATAATGAACAAGAATCTTCACCTCGATACTTGTTTTCCTATTCAGATGTAGGTTCACTAATAATGAACAAGAAACTTCGTCTCGATACTTGTTTTCCTATTCAGATGTAGGTTCACTAATAATGAACAAGAAACTTCACCTCGATACTTGTTTTCCTATTCAGATGTAGGTTCACTAATAATGAACAAGAAACTTCGCCTCGATACTTGTTTTCCTATTCAGATGTAGGTTCACTAATAATGAATAAGAAACTTCGCCTCGATACTTGTTTTCCTATTCAGATGTAGGTTCACTAATAATGAACACGAAACTTCGCCTCGATACTTGTTTTCCTATTCAGATGTAGGTTCACTAATAATGAACAAGAAACTTCACCTCGATACTTGTTTTCCTATTCAGATGTAGGTTCACTAATAATGAACAAGAAACTTCGCCTCAAACTTGTTTTCCTATTCAGATGTAGGTTCACTAATAATGAACAAGAAACTTCGCCTCGATACTTGTTTTCCTATTCAGATGTAGGTTCACTAATAATGAACAAGAAATTTCACTTCGATACTTGTTTTCCTATTCAGATATAGGTTCACTAAAAATGAACAAGAAACTTCGTCTCGATACTTGTTTTCCTATTCAGATGTAGGTTCACTAATATGAACAGGAAACTTCACCTCGATACTTGTTTTCCTATTCAGTGATAATGGACAAGAACCCTTTCCTGAGTGAGGCGAACATGAACAGAATTGTGGACACGTTGTGTCGAGTGAGGGGTGCTGCCCTAAAACTGGGTCAGATGCTCAGTCTGCAAGGTATGACATAGTAAGATATTGGCTACATTCTGGTTGTTATTAAATATTAATGTGTAAATGGGCTGAAGACAGCCTTTAAGACACAAAAATGTATTTTTCCAATCTTTATCATCTCTGTTAAACATATTTCTAGCAGCATAGCTCCATATCTGAAAGGGCTGGCGTGGCGAAGTCGGTAGCGCGGCGGATTTGTAACCGGAGGCCCTGGGTTCAATCCTCCGTGGTGCCACTGAGTTTCGTCGGTGTGCTCTTGGGCAAGACACCTTCTCTTAGTCTCATCCGTCGTATGGGGACGTCGGGCGATCCCGTGTATCGGTCTATCCTCCGAGTACGTTAAAGAACCATAGGAATCTATTCAATAATAAGAGTAGGGCACGGTTCTCGGATTCCTATGTATCATTCCCCTCTCTCTGGGGTGGCTCTAAATAACCTATACTGTGTTGATGAGCCGTTAAACAACATTCAATTCCATATCTGAAATTAAAAGGAACTTGTGGAATAAGAAATACGGAAATAAAAAGGGTCGACCTCTTCCATCAAAATAATAAAATCTACGGGTTAAAACACAATGTAAGCAACATTGATGAGCGAGTATTGCATATGTTTATAGATAACATCATTGTTAGCCCACTTCCTATCATTAAAGCAACTTCAGGCCCACATGGGCCTATTGTTGTTTATGAAATAGTATAGTATGGAAAATTACATAGCAAGTGAAAGAAAGGTTATATTGAGAAATTGGATCTTGCTCTAAAATCTCATCTGAAAAGAATCCAATGCAAGGAAAGTCAATAAAAATTCAAAACTATTTAAATTTGCTTAAAAGATATTAAAATAGAAAATTTGTATTAAAACAAAATTAAGACAGGTAGTTATTGGGGAGTTTATTAATTATATTATGTATAGGAAATACAATTCTCATTTTTAGCTCTACTGGCCAAGGGCCAGCAGAGCTTATGGGATGGTGTGTTGTCCGTCTTCCGTCGTCCGTCGTCCGTCCGTCGTCCGTCCGTTAACTTTTCTTCAAACGACTTCTCCTCAGAAACCGCTTGGCTAATTTTGACCAAACTTCACATGGATGATCCTTAGATGAATGCTTTTTAGATTTGTTAAAATTAGGTCAGCGCTACATCCAAGATGGCTGCCATTACCATATATGGTCGAAACCTTAAAAAATCTTCTTCTCCAGAACCGCTGGACAGATTTCAACAGTTTTTCTTTTAAAATGATCGCCAACGCCTAGACTATCAAGATTGTTCAAATTAAGTCCCCGGGGTCAAAAATGGCCGTGCCCCGGGGGTCCAAAGTTTGTATATTGAGATTTTGCATGTTTTTCATATAGACATATAGGAAAAAACTTTAAAAAATCTTCTTCTCTGAAACCACAAGGCACAGAGCTCTCATGTATTACATGTAGCATCAGCCTATGGTCCTCTACTAAGTTTGTTCAAATGGTGACCCTGGGGTCAAATTTATCCCCGCCCCGGGGGTCACAGTTTTACATAGACTTATATAGGATTTTTTTTTAAAAAATCTTCTTCTCTGAAACTACAACAGCCAGAGGTTTGATATTTTGCATTTACTATAAGCTTATGGTCCTTTACCAAGTTTGTTCAAATGGTGACCCTCGGGTCACATTTGGCCCCGCCTCAAGGGTCACATGTTTTACATAGACATGTATAGGGAAAAACTTAAAAAATCTTCTTCTCTGAAACTGCAAGAGCCAGAGGTTTAATATTTTGCATTTGCTATAAGCTTGTGGTCCTCTAACAAGTTTGTTCAAATGGTGACCCAGGGGTCACATTTGGCCCCACCCGGGGGTTCACAGTTTTACATAGGCTTGTATAGGGAAAACTGAAAAAATTCTTCTTCTCTGGAACCACATGGCACAGAGCTCTCATTTATTACATGTAGCATCAGCTTAAGGTCCTCTACTAAGTTTGTTCAAATGATGACCCTAGGGTCAAATTTGTCCCCGCCCCGAGGGTCACAGTTTTTCATAGACTTATATAGGATTTTTTTTTTAAAAATCTTCTTCTCGGAAACTACAAGAGCCAGAGGTTTGATATGTTACATTTATTATAAGCTTATGGTCCTTTACCAAGTTTGTTCAAATGGTGACCCTGGGGTCACATTTGGCCCCGCCCCAAGGGTCACATGTTTTACATAGACATGTATAGGGAAAAACTGAAAAAATCTTCATCTCTGAAACTGCAGGAGCCAGAGGTTTAATATTTTGCTGTTGCTATAAGCTTATGGTCCTTTACCAATTTTGTTCAAATGGTGACACTGGGGTCACATCGGGCTCCGGCCCGGGCGTCACAGTTTTACATAAATGCTTATATAGGGAAAAACTGAAACAAATCTTCTTCTCTGGAACTGCAAGAGCCAGAGGTTTAATATTTTGCACTTGCTATAAGCTTATGGTCCTTTACCAACTTTGTTCAAATTGTGACCCTTGGGTCACATTTGACCCCGCCCCAAGGGTCACATGTTTTACATAGACATGTATAGGAAAAACTTTAAAAATCTTCTTCTCTGAAACTGCAGGAGCCAGAGGTTTAATATTTTGCATTTGCTATAAGCTTATGGTCTTCTACCAAGTTTGTTCAAATGGTGACCCATTGGTCACATTTGGCCCCACCCTGGGGGTCACAGTTTTACTTAGGCTTGTATAGGCAAAAACTGAAAAAAATCTTCTTCTCTGGAACCACATGGCACAGAGCTCTCATGTATTACATGTAGCATCAGCTTATGGTCCTCTACCAAGTTTGTTCAAATGGTGACCCTGGTGTCAAATTTGTACGCACCCCGGGGGTAACAGTTTTTAGCTCTACTGGCCAAGGGCCAGCAGAGCTTATGGGATGCTGTGTTGTCCGTCGTCCGTCGTCTGTCGTCTGTCGTCTGTCTGTCGTCCGTTAACTTTTCTTCAAACGACTTCTCCTCAGAAACCGCTTGGCTAATTTTGACCAAACTTCACGTGGATGATCCTTAGATGAATGCTTTTTAGATTTGTTAAAATTAGGTCAACGCTACATCCAAGATGGCTGCCATTACCATATATGGTCGAAACCTTAAAAAATCTTCTTCTCCAGAACCGCTGGACAGATTTCAACAGTTTTTCTTTTAAAATGATCGCCAACGCCTAGACTGTCAATTTTGTTCAAATAAAGTCCCCGGGGTCAAAAATGGCCGTGCCCCGGGGGTCCAAAATTTGTATATTGAGGTTTTGCATGTTTTTCATATAGACATATAGGAAAAAACTTTAAAAAATCTTCTTCTCTGAAACCACAAGGCACAGAGCTCTCATGTATTACATGTAGCATCAGCTTATGGTCCTCTACTAAGTTTGTTCAAATGGTGACCCTGGGGTCAAATTTGTCCCCGCCCCGGGGGTCACAGTTTTACATAGACTTATATAGGATTTTTTTTTTTAAAAACTTCTTCTCGGAAACTACAAGAGCCAGAGGTTTGATATTTTGTATTTACTATAAGCTTATGGTCCTTTACCAAGTTTGTTCAAATGGTGACCCTCGGGTCACTTTTGGCCCCGCCCCAGGGGTCACATGTTCTACATAGACATGTATAGGGAAAAACTTAAAAAATCTTCTTCTCTGAAACTGCAAGAGCCAGAGGTTTAATATTTTGCATTTGCTATAAGCTTGTGGTCCTCTATCAAGTTTGTTCAAATGGTGACCCAGGGGTCACATTTGGCCCCGCCCCGGGGGTCACAGTTTTACATAAATGCTTGTATAGGGAAAAACTGAAAAAAATCTTCTTCTCTGGAACCACATGGCACAGAGCTCTCATGTAATACATGTAGCATCAGCTTATGGTCCTCTACTAAGTTTGTTCAAATGGTGACCCGGGGGTCAAATTTGTCCCCGCCCCGAGGGTCACAGTTTTACATAGACTTATATAGGATTTTTTTTTTAAAAATCTTCTTCCTGCCAACTACAAGAGTCAGAGGTTTGATATGTTACATTTATTATAAGCTTATGGTCCTTTACCAAGTTTGTTCAAATAGTGACCCTGGGGTCACATTTGGTCCCGCCCCAAGGGTCACATGTTTTACATAGACATGTATAGGGAAAAACTTAAAAAATCTTCTTCTCTGAAACTGCAAGAGCCAGAGGTTTAATATTTCGCTGTTGCTATAAGCTTATGGTCCTTTACCTATTTTGTTCAAATGGGGACCCTGGGGTCACATCTGGCCCCGCCCAGGGGATTCACAGTTTTACATAAATGCTTGTATAGGGAAAAACTGGAAAAAAAATTCTTCTCTGGAACTGCAAGAGCCAGAGATTTAATATTTTGCATTTGCTAAAAGCTTATGGTCCTTTACCAAGTTTGTTCAAATGGTGACCCTGGTGTCACATTTGGCCCCGCCCCAAGGGTCACATGTTTTACATAGACATGTATAGGGAAAAACTTAAAAAATCTTCTTCTCTGAAACTGCAAGAGCCAGAGGTTTAATATTTTGCTGTTGCTATAAGCTTATGGTCCTTTACCAATTTTTTTCAAATGGGGACCCTGGAGTCACATCTGGCCCCGCCCCGGGGGTCACAGTTTTACATAAATGCTTGTATAGGGAAAAACTGAAAAAAATCTTCTTCTCTGGAACTGCAAGAGCCAGAGTTTAATATTTTGCATTTGCTATAAGTTTATGGTCCTTTACCAAGTTTGTTCAAATGGTAACCCTCGGGTCATATTTGAACCCGTCCCAAGGGTCACATGTTTTACATAGACATGTATAAGTATTTTTTTTTTTTGAATAATTTTTTTTTTAATATATTTTTTTGAATTTTTTTTTTTATTTTTGATTTTTTTTTGAATTTTTTTTTGAATTTTTTTTTGAATAATTTTTTTTTGAATATTTTTTTGAATATTTTTTTTTGAATATTTTTTTTTTTAAATATCTTCTTTTTTTTTGATTAATTCTTTTTTTTGAATTTTTTTTTTGAATATTTATTTTTTTTTTGGATTTTTTTTGTTTTTGTTTAGCTCTATGTTCGACCAGTTGGACCAGTAACAGAGGTGTTCTTGATTTAGTTAAACATGCTATATGTTGCCTCGTTAATACGGTTGGGCCTTCATTTTTCATCTGATCTTTACCAAACTTTACCAGATTCTTTAGTTATGGCCCTTGATTTAGTTAAAAAGCTGTTTTTTTTGCCCAAACTTTCAAAAAAACGTAAAAGGCAGTCACTCACTTCATTGATGTTATAAGAGCCATGTTAGCCAGTAGAGCGTCCACAGGCCCTCTTGGGCCTCTTGTTTTCTATCATATTTAAGTGTTTTTTTTTTATAACTACCAGATGATTCAATGATAAACTCGGACCTACAGCGTATCCTGGAGAGAGTGAGGCAGAGTGCAGACTTCATGCCCCCCTGGCAGATGGAGGTACATTTCACAGTTATTTATTCTAATCATAACTAGCACATGACATCATCAAAATAATTTGACCAATCAGTGATCAATAAAATAAAACACCTTCTCATTCTGGTAGGTGGTCAAGCTCTTTATAAAACTAATTTGTTGTGATAATTATATTAAAAGCTTTTTTGTGTACATCTATATATCTACTTTTGGTCTGATTTTAAAACACCAATATGGATACATTTATTTTAAGTTATGGTCTGATAGTTTCATTTTTCATATAGATATTGAGGATAAAGTCCAAGTAATCCCCTTTTCACCTACTGAATATCTCAACATCTCGGAAATGTGTACCTAATTACAGGATGTGAAAGTTATGTATATATCATGTATATGGGGAAATGGGTATTGAAAATTGTTAATGTTCATACCAGGGCCTTTTTACCCTTCTTTGTAGCCACCAATATACGGCGTCTCCGCTGATATACGGCGTCTCCCACAAGCAAAAAAAGTCACTTTTTCCCCCAAAATTACCTTAAAGGGACACTGTCCGTAACTTTTAGCTTATAAAACACACACTAATTATGTTCGCAAACATTACACACTAAACATTATTGAATATTTACTAATTAAAAGCAAGATTGTTTAACGGAATTAAATCGCGGTACAAAAAAAAGTAAATCCGCTTTGTGCGTTTGAACTCGCAGCCCAAACTAAAATTTCGCTCACCGTAATAATAGTGTGCGTGAGCGTAAAGTGGTCCGCAACGCTCCCAACGGAGCTAAGCGGGCTATACATATTTCGCAATACATACTGTGGTCATAACATAATGCGCTAATGGCAGTCACGTGATCGCGGAAAAGGTAAATATTGTGGGTCCCACTTTATTTACATATCATAATTAAAACTTTTTTTTTTCAAACTCACGAATGTATTCCTACATACTTCTTAGGATCTATCCTCATGTTTTCATGTATACATTTCACTGAATAAAAGTCAGCCAGTTATTTGGTTATGCTCAATATCTGCTTACTTACGGACAGTGTCCCTTTAAAAATTACCCTCTTTCAGAATAATTCCCCATTCAAAATGTTGTTCGTCGTAAAACCATCTATTTATAACCGCATTGTGTACCAATTTATAAATAGTAAATTTATATATAAGAAAAGAAGATATAACCTCTTTACCAACAATTTATTGCAACATAAGTTCACCCCAAAACTTGAAAAATCACATTTTCCCCACAAAAAAGGCTAGGGCCCCTTCCCCAATTTATGAAAAAGAGGCCTTGCATACTTTTTAAATATCAGTCCAATACTTAAAGCTGGAAAAACAGCACAATTCTGATGCCCTGTCTGTGGACTGTCTTAGAACACAAACAACTTCACATAAAACTAGATGTGTTATATAGGTTTAATGTTCACATTGTTATTACTTTATCACAAAATTTGCGACGTGGAAGTGTAATAAAGCCATGACATAAATATAATACACTAGTGTGATGAATATGCAAATGAAGGCCAAGTCATCGCTCGGTCTTTTCTGTTTAGCTAGGTGTGAATCAGAACTGCCACGTTGATTTCCGAAACTTTTTTTTGGTCCATTTCGAAAAAAAAAAAAAAAAAAATAAAAAATAACAATATAAAGTCACAGTAATTATAGTACATAATTCAGTGCATCTTCTTTGCGTTCATAAAAAAAAACAAAAAAAAAACGACCTACCCTACCTACCAATTTTGAACATGTTACCCGAACCACACAATTTTTTTTTTTTTAGGCCTTGGTAAATTCGATAATAAAGAGGCACTCATGTAAGATCTTCTTTTTAATCATAGAGAGTGATGAAGAAGGAGTTTGGAAATGACTGGAGGGACAAGCTGGCCAGTTTCGACGATCGTCCATTTGCTGCGGCATCCATTGGTCAAGTACACAAGGGAGTGCTTCATGATGGCAGAACGGTCGCAGTGAAAATACAAGTAAGTTTTGTCAAAGCTATATCTGCTTAAATATGCGAGACATTTTGCAAGGGTAGTGCTTTTCTACCTTTTACTGCAAGTGTATCCATGGTCACGGGGTTAACAACATTGCTTTGTAAACCTTCTGGCCTCTCACCACTGCGGATTCAACTGCTGGGAGCTCAACTTGCAAGTGAGAAAGTGTCGATTCTTACGGATGGCGAGAGGTATACAGTACAGGAATAATTGGGTGGCCTGCCTCCATCACACAAAAAAAATGGCCATATATGGCCTAACATGTGCTAAAAATGACAAAAAATACCATTCTACCAGTAATTTCCAAGAACTGTTGCTTTACATTTGTATTTACATGTATAGCCATGATAAAATAATTGTGTAGTTCCTATTACATGCTATAAAAATATACATGGTACATATAAAACACCCATATATGTCCATGTATGCACTAGACCTTTCAAACTTTGCTTATAGTTGTATCATGGGTGGTACATCGCAACGTGACAAAGCAAATGTTGAAGTGACCTTGACCTTCCAAGCAAAGGGCATATAACTTACTTATTTTTAGGTTCAAGTTTTGCATTTAAGTCATTTTCTCACAAACTGTATGCACTAGACCTTTCAAACTTTGCTTATAGTTGTATCATGGGTGGTACATCGCAACGTGACAAAGCAAATGTTGAAGTGTCCTTGACCCTCCAAGCAAAGGGCAGATAACTTACTAATTTTTAGGTTCAACTTTTGCGTTTAGGTCACTTTTTCACAAACTGTATGCACTAGACCTTTCAAACTGTGCTTATAGTTGTATCTTGGGTGGTACATGGCAATGTGACAAAGCAAATGTGGATGTGACCTTGACCTTCCAAGCAAGGGCAGATAACCTTATAATTTTTACCTTCAACTTTGGCGTTTAGGTCACTTTTTCACAAACTGTATGCACCAACCCCTTCCAAACTTTGCTTATAGTTGTATCTTGAGTGGTACATTGCAACGTGACAAAGCAAATGTGGATGTCACCTTCACCATCCAAGCAAAGGGCAGATAACTTTAATTGTTACATTTACATCACTTTCTCATGAACTAGAATTATGCACTAGATGTTTTAAACCTAATTTATAGCTTTGGAAGAAAACATATTCTATTTTGACGTAGTTGTGTCTTTGTTAGTGCATCTTTTTTTTGGATGCCTGGATTTCATGTATGACCTTGACCTACTTTTTGGAGCTGATGATTTTTAGCTCTACTGGCCAAAGGCCTTCATTTTTCATCCGATCTTTACCAAACTTTACCAGATTGTTAATATCAATGAAAGCTCGCACAAGTTCAAAAACCAGCCAGATCGGACAAATAACAGCGGAGTTATGGCCCTTGATTTAGTTAAAAATGCTATATTCAGCCTCGTTAATACGATAGGGCTTTCATTTTTCATCTGATCTTTACCAAACTTTACCAGATGTTTTGCCTTTTTTTTTATTATTAATAATTTTTTGTTTTAACTAAAAAAAAAAAAAATATTTTAATTATTTCTTTTGTTTGAATTTTTTTTTTATTTTTTTTTTTATTTTTTTATTTTTTTTTAATTTTCTTAATTCATTATTATTAAAAAAAATAATTTGGCATTAGCAGGAAGCATTGCTGTGCCTGTTGCATTTTTTTCCCGGTTCATTGATTTTTGATGGAGTTACAGCCCCTTGACATATTTTTTTAAATTTCTTGATTATTATTTTTTTTTTTAATTTTCTTATTTCATTATTATTATTTTTTTGATTTTTTTTTTGGTGTTAACGCCGTGTTAGCAGGAAGCATTGCTGTGCCTATTGCATTTTTTTTTCCGAATCATTGATTTTTGATGGAGTTAAAAATGATGAGCCCATTTATATATATTTTTTAATTTCTTGTCCTCGCTACTCCTCCTAAACGCCTTTTTGGATTTCGACGAAACTTGGCAGGAAGCATCGGTAGGATGTCTAGTTGTGCATATCGCGCTTTTGTTCCAGTATGCTGATTTATGACGGAGTTATGGCACTTTGACATTTTTACTTTAAATTTCTTGTCGGCGCTACTCCTCCTAAACGGCTTGTTGGATTTCTACAAAATTTGGCAGGAAGCCTCAGTAAGATGTCTAGTTGTGCAAAGCATTTTATATCAATGAAATTTTGGACAAGTTCAAAAACCAGCTAGATCTAGTTAGTAACGACAGGTTATGGCCCTTGATTTATTGAAAAATGCTATATTGTATTTTTGTATTTTCCTTTGTTAAATCTGTAGTTACTTCATTTTGTATCTGATCTTTACCATATTTGTTTAGAATGTTAATATATACCCTTCCCCCCACCCATTTTTGTGAAATTTCATTCATAGAAGAAAGTGGGACAAATTAAAAAAATGCCCATGCCAGACTAGACACAGCAGACATATTGCCCAGGATTACCAGGTGAGCGATCTAAGGTCTTCCTATCCCTGTTGTTTTTGCCATGTTTTAAAAAAACTACTGATGGTAATTTTATGTCGACAACCCTTGATATAAGAGCCGTTTTAGCCAGTAGAGCATCCACAGGCCCTCTTGGGCCTCTTGTTTTTAATAGAATGGCATTTTGTTTTTAAACAAATGCACTTGAATGTCATCTCAGCAAACGGCAAACTCGATTGTTTTTAGCTCGACTGATCAGAGATCAGCAGAGCTTATGCTGTGATGCGGCGTCCGTCGTCCGTCTGTCCGTAAACTTTTTTTTGTAGCGACTACTCCTCTGAAACTACTGAATGGATTTTCATGAAACTTTACAGAAATATTGCCCATGAAGTCTAGTTGATCCTAGCAAAAATTCATGTTGATGTGAAATTCAAGATGGCCGCCAGATCTAAAAATAGGTTTTTAAAAAACAAGTTTGTAGCGACTACTTCTTGAAAACTATAAGTGATATTGATATGAGACTTTTTCTAAAATGATCAGCATGACATGATGTTGGTCCTTGTCGAAAATCGTTTTGATTCGACGTTAAGCATGGCTGCCAGCGGCCATCTTTGTTTACATAGAGTTATATAATGAAAACTTGTAGCGACTACTCCTCTGAAACTACTCGACGGATTTTCATGAAACTTCACAGGAATGTTGCTCTTGATGTCTTATTGATCCTAGCAAAATTCCAAGATGGCTGTCATGGCTAAAATAGATTTACAAGTTTGTAGCGACTACTTCTTGAAAACTATAAGTGATATTGATATGGGACTTTTTCTAAAATGATCAGCATGACATGATGTTAGTCCTTGTCAAAAATTGTTTTGATTCGATGTTAAACATGGCTGTCAGCGGCCATCTTTGTTTACATAGAGTTATATAATGAAAACTTGTAGCAACTATTCCTCTGAAACTACTCGACGGATTTTCATGAAACTTCACAGGAATGTTGCTCTTGATGTCTAATTGATCCTAGCAAAATTTCAGGTCGGCCGGAAATTCAAGATGGCCGCCACGGCTAAAAATAAATTTTCAAAAAACAAGTCTGTAGCGACTACTTCCTGAAATCAAAATCAATCAGTAGAGCTTCAAGGTCATTGACCTCTTGTTAATTACTAAAATGGTTACAAACTTTCATTTAAGCATCATTGACCTTTTTATTTTTAAGTCCAGCCCCCGTTAGGCGAGACATGTGAATCCACGGATTTCTTGTAAGGATGGCAACTACCAACAGTAGGTGTGCATGTAATATCTTGGTATTTATTTAATACTTCTTATTAGGTCATGCTCCTCTAATTTGTTCTACTTTCAGTACCCTGGTGTTGCCCAAAGCATAGATAGTGACATCAACAACCTCGTGTCTGTACTCAATGTTTGGAATGTACTGCCTAAAGGTGAGGATATCGGGTCACTCTTTGATGACGATGGGTTTGTTCAGGGTTCTCCCATCGGCATCGGCAACCACACTGGTTGCCAATGGCCACCGATGGTAACATTTGGTACCAACGAGGCCACCGATACTACCTCAGGTGTAGAGTCGCGGGAAGATTGGTTACCAATGTTCTACCTATCGGCAAACGATGGTGACCGATTGTAGCCAATGGTTACCGTGAGTGCTTTCGGTAACCGATGGGAGAACCCTGAACGGATCCATCATCTTAAAACACCAACCTTATATTGTAGTATTTCCTTGTAAAAATAATTTATAATTCAAGTATTGTAAATCATAATTGAAAACATATTTTTGAATTCCAATACTTATAAGTTGTATATAAAATAATTTACTGAAAATGAAAACAAAGGTGAAGACAATCTTCTTTTTTTTCATGGTAGCATGCTGAATATTTACCATGGTACAGTGATGTGTTTTATCACATCACCACTCAGGCTAAGATTTTCTTGGGACCAGAATGTGCCTCAAAATGCCTCATTGAACAGGGGACCAGATACCAGTATTTTCTTCTAGTTAAAGCCTCTGACAGAGCGCTGGCGCTCTTGTTGTTGACATTTGTCTTGAGGTCGATCTTCTCTCTATAAATGTGATCTCATAAACAAGGTGCATGTTGTGTGTTGCAGGGCTGTATGTGGACAGTGTTATCAAGGTAGCCAAGCTGGAGCTGGCCTGGGAGGTAGACTATATCAGAGAGGCAGCCTGCTGTAAAAAATTTAAGTAAGGCTTAAAATAGTACTATTTCGTTCATATTGCAAGATGGTCATTCCTTATGTCTCTTATCTAGATTCAGTGTAGATGGCAAGAGGGGTGTATGTAAGCCAATTAAGGCCATCCTTAAAAATAACTTTTCTATAACACTATGTGTCATTTAAGCAATGAGTAGGTAGGTCTTCATTCTGTGAATTTTCTAAAGAAGATATAATCAATGCTATCAAAATCGCAATAAAAAACCCGATTGTGTTAGTGCCAATGTAGATAGTGTTACAGCAAACAATTTTTAGCTCTACTTCCAGAAGACCAAGTAAGCTTATGCGTTGGCTGTGTCCGTCAGTCTGTCGATTGGTGTGAACACAATAACTTTAGGAAAACATGTCTGATTTTCAGAAAGTTTGTTGCCATCTGGGACGAGTTCAACAATAAGCCATACTGAGATTTATTGCACTTCATCATTAAAAAATATGCAAATTCCAGCTTGTGAATGATAACTGTCGTAAATGTGTTTCAATTTTCACATATTTTGAAGTTGTTTTTTTTTTAAGTTGGCATCTGTTCCATAGTTGACCATTAAAAAAACAGAAGAATTTCATATTGTAAACATGATCAATTGAGTAAACATTTTCCTATTTTCGCTAAATTTGATTTGAAAGTTTGTCTCAATAATATCTCGGATGAGTGAGTATGGCATTGAGAAAACTTGACGTATGTTCTACAGATTTATTGCACTTAATTTATTGATTTTCAGCTTGGGTACATGTTTACTTAAACGGTTTTATTATTTTCTTCAAAATAGATCTTAAGTTTTTTTCAAATAAGATCTCGGAATAGTTCAACACTAAGCAAAAATGAATGTTGCGCGGACAACCTACACGTGAAGTGGTTTAATACGTTATATTGAAACACAGTCATTTTTTAAAAGACCTGCAATATTTGTTGTGATTGTTTTCCTTTTGTGGAGCATACAGTATCATCCTTTAGAACGTTCTGTTGCTTGCTTATACCTAATTGTTTGGAAACAAAAAGTGAAGATAACACATTTAAATATATTTATTGATTTACAGAGAACTTCTAAAGGAGGACACTGTTTACTACATTCCGGAAGTGATAGATGAACTAACAACGACTCAGGTGCTAACAACAGAGTATGTGGAAGGTCTTCCCCTGGATAAATGTGTAGATCTTGACCAGGATGCCAGAAATATGGTAAGTGACTGTCTTCATCTGGATAGGTGTGTAGATCTCGACCAGGACGCCAGAAATATGGTAAGTGACTGTCTTCATCTGGATAGGTGTGTAGATCTTGACCAGGATGCCAGAAATATGGTAAGTGATGGTCTTCAGCTGGATATGTGTGTAAATCTCGACCCGGATGCCAGAAATATGGTACGTGACTGTCTTCAGCTGGATAGGTGTGTAGATTTTGACCTGGATGCCAGAAATATGGTAAGTGACTGTCTTCATCTGGATAGGTGTGTAGATCTCGACCAGGATGCCAGAAATATGGTAAGTGACTTTCTTCATCTGGATAGGTGTGTAGATCTTGACCTGGATGCCAGAAATATGGTAAGTGACTGTCTTCATCCGGATAGGTGTGTAGATCTCGACCAGGATGCCAGAAATATTGGAAGTGACTGTCTTCATCTGGATAGGTGTGTAGATCTCGACCAGGATGCCAGAAATATCGTAAGTGACTGTCTTCAGCTGGATAGGTGTGTAGATCTTGACCAGGATGCCATAAATATCTTCAGCTGGATAGGTGTCATCATGACCTAATTATCAAGGTCTAACTGGACATCATTCTTCCATTGAGCTCCATTCTATGTAACTACTTATAATTACGACATATTATGGCATATATTCTGAACCTGATTTGTTATTAATTTACATCTTGACTGAACAGAGACGAATAAAAGATGTATTCTCAAATTCTTTAAATGATTGTAAAAACATCTATTGACAGGCATTTTCATATTTAAATAATGTGAATTTTGATTATGTTGTAGATTTCAACAAAATTGTTGGGGCTGTGTCTGAGAGAATTGTTCGAGTTTAAATTGATGCAGACTGATCCTAACTGGTCCAATTTCTTCTACAACCCAGAAACAGAAAAGGTAAATAAAATGTTTTAAAAATATTTTTGTATCGATGTAACGTTTTAAGGACATTTGGAGTATTTAGATTTTTATCAAACTTTAATAAATTATATCTGTATGATTACTTATCTGAGCTTGCTTAACCTAATTTGAGTCGAGAAATCCTTATAAGCCTGGCCTAATGTATCATTCCAGACACATTGAATTGTTTTATGTCCACACCATTTATAATGTGTGTGGAGGGGACATTTATTGTTACACATGGCTGTATGACACAAACAAACGTTCGTACCTCTGTGGTTTCCAGTTACTTAGTTCAGTCTTGAGTATTTAGTAAAAAAATCAATGTATACCTCTTGGGTCTATGAAGGTTGGCATTGCTTATAAAGTCACAGGGTCTAAGTTCAAGGTCACCATTGCAAATTACTGCATGCCTATGAATTATGTATTTCAGGTAATATTGTTGGACTTTGGTGCAACACGTGAGTTTAGTGCCAAGTTTGTTGACGGTTATATCCATATCATAAAGTCGGCATCCGATGGCGACAGAGACGGGGTTCTGCTTCATTCGCAGAAAACGGGATTCTTGACTGGCTATGAAACAAAGGTTCGGTGATTCTATTTGTAATTCTTACAGTATCAGTTTGTGCTTTAATTTCTTGATCATGTTTGTCATAAAAAAATTCACATATCTCATTTAAGATAAAAAAAATAAAAAATTCTGAAGGAGATGTACAATTTTCTGATAGATTGGTCAGATTGATTAGGCAGGATTTTTATGAGTATTTAATCTGTGTCATGATGTTTCGTCTTATTGAAGTAATGGTCTCGACCATCTTTGTTTTTAGATGGTGCTTAAAAATGTATGAGATCTTTCAGTAAGCATAGGTCAGTATTTTGTGACAAAATTGCTTCAAGTACCCTATTTATTGTGATAGACAAAACCATATAAAATGTTTGTTTGCTTGTGATCTTGAACTCTCCCTGCTTCATCAGTCAGGTGAGGGTGTTAGGTTGGCGGTCCTGTGTAGAGGATTCAATCCTCCGGGCATGTAAAAGAGCCAGAGGATCTATTGGTTAGAAAGAATATGAAGACCTCAAATTTCGTGGTTCCTTTTCCATTTTCTGATCGACTGTTTAAAAATCTGTTTATATTACGTTTAACATCATATCATGAGGGTGTATACTTCTAGCAGTGAGCTCAGTGCTCAACTTTATAGTGCCACACTGGTATACTTAGTACCAAACAAGAGCTTCTGGTACCACATTTATTTAGTCTTTCATTAGACCCAGCCATGGATGAACCCAGAAGATCTCTCATGCGATACAGACACTATGCCATCACTGCGGTGTCTATAAAAAAAGTGTGTTAAACAAACATTAAATATTCAATTTCAGGAGATGGCAAAAGCCCACGTAGATGCCGTCATGATCCTTGGAGAAGCTTTCAATTCTGTCGGCCCCTTCGACTTTTCTAAACAAGACACCACTAAGAGGATTCACAACCTTATACCAGTCATGATGAACCACAGACTTACCCCACCGCCCGAGGAAACATACTCACTGCATCGCAAAATGGCCGGATCATTCCTACTGTGTTCCAAATTGTCAGGACAAGTTGACTGTCATTCTCTCTTTAAACCGCTTTATGACAATTATGAGTTTGGATCGGACAGCAAAGGTATAGAATTGGTTCAGCCTAAAGTAGATGAGAAAGATATAGTGATGTCGTCTTGATACATAGTTGGAGTATTTTCAGTTTAATAAAATAGTATCAGAATTTAATTGCGTTCAGTTTTACTGCTATTATTGTTGCATGGCAGACACTTAGGAATCACTTAGTCCGTCATCCGACCATCGCCATCGTCCATCACACTTTTATCTTCCACCTAACCTTGGCCATAACTTGAAAAGTATTAGGCCTATGTTCATGAAACTTCACACACATGAAACTTCACACATTACTTCAGGGAATGTTGTTACACATGTACAATAACTCTTGACTTTAAAGAAATCCATAATTCATGAAGGATTGCACTCCCTGTCTTCAAACTTTACAGTTAGATTGTCCAACCTGACTTTTGACACAAGTGTTCTGTGGAACACTCTTCTGGTTCTTATAACTTATCACTATCCACCAATGTTATGATGATATACCTACAATGACATACGGTAATAAACATCAAAGTATTACATTTTAGCAATTGTACAACCTGTCAGTACGGCACATGCACAAGGTCACAGACAACCTGACATCTGTGTGTATGTTGTAAACCTTAACAAGAACGATGATAAACATTCCTCCTTTCCATATATTTACTTTTGCCTCAACCATCTTGTTGCCGGGCGTAGCAAACATTGAGATAAAGAAATTAATAATGTTTTCTCTCATTTAATCGCTGCACCCAGTATCAGTGATGAACAATGGGAGAAAGCAAGTTCATTCAATCATGTCAGCAGATGCAGTTACTGTTGTGATTCAAGTTACCGAAGTAGAAACCATAAGATATAAAACCTACCTCTTAGAAACATCAAGTAACGGGTTATCATGTTGACAGTTTTCATGTGGATGGGTGTGATTTATGGAGAACTGGTGAGATGCCAACAACTAAATGTGTCAAGATAATATGCAAATTGCTCAATGTGTTTTTTTAATGTGTAAATTGCTTTATAAAGGCATATTATGCTTTATATTAAAGCTAAAATGAAGCAGTCAACAAAGTTTCGGAAAGTCTGATAACTCTGAGATTATGAAATCAGATCAATAGAATAGAATATAACTTTGCACACTATGTCAAATAAATAGTTTCACTGCATTGCAAAAACTCTTGTGAACTAATGTACTCTTACAACATATTAAGTTCCATGTACAAATACACTTATGCATACAATAATTAGCTTGCAGGGCCAAATGTCATACTTAAGGAACTAGATTTGCCGCAAATTATTTGGTCATCACTATTGATGTTGTTCTGTAGTTTATACCTTTGTAACCAGGTACAGGTAAATGGTGAATAAACAATTCCTAAGTTACCCACATGTCCTGGATAGCTCAGTTGGTAGAGCGCTGGTACAGTAAACCAGTAACCCTGGGTTCAAGTCCCAGTTGACTTAACGAAACTTGTGTGTGGTATTTTATTTATTGGTATTGAATAGATGTTTGAAGTTCCATTCTTTTCTGTCAAGTGGCTTAACAAATATTGGCTTATAGTCACCTTTTTATTCGCCCTTCCTTAGATGGCCATCTGTTCGTTAAGTTTCAGCTGACAAGTGATTGTGGCTAAATAACTTTCAAAGTAGTAAGTCTACAAAAATTAACTACTACTCTGCCTCTAGTGGGATTTGCAGTGGTTGTATTCTACCCCGGCTACCTCACGGGGTGAATTCATCTGAAAAAGGCTCATAACTCTCTGAATAATCAGCCGGAATGATATTTTTTGAATTATTACTCTGAAAAAGGTTAAACCTGAAATTTACCTTGCCTTTGATGGGTTATTGTGGCTTATAATTTCCAAATTATTAACCCATAAACCCGCTGCATATATATAATGGACTGTTCTTTCTTTGAATTAAGACCATTCCATATGTGACAAAGGACTGTTTTGGGGGAAATGTCTGATCAGCAGCTGGACATTGTTAACCCAGGTCAGCCTGCGAGCTTCTCAGATCTGGGTTTACAATGGACGCAAAGGCTATTATAGTTGTGCTTAGCGGGTTAAGGGTTAAATCTACAGAAATGACTTGTACACATCTTCAACATGGGTCCAATGAATACATTTGAAAAATCATATTTTTATGCCCCCGGCATTCGAGAATGCTGAAAGGGGCATTAAGTGTTACCCCTGTCTTTCCGTCCGTCCCGTCCGTCCGTTCCGTCCGTCCCATCCGAATTGGTTTCCGCTCAATAACTTTTGAAAGGGTCAACAGGTCAACATCAGTCAATTTCTGAAGGAGTTATAGCCCCTTTTCCGCTCAACGTCCGTCCGACAAATTGGTTTCCGCCAAATAACTTTTGAAAAGATCCATGTTTTGAATTCATATTTGATGTGTCACTTTGTAATTATAAAATACAGGTCAAGTTCGCTTTTGGTCAACGTTGCTCATTTTATGCAGGAGTTGTGGCCACTTTTCAACTTAATTTCCTGCAACAAATTGGTTTCCGCTCAATAACTTTTGAAAGGGTCCATGTTTGTAATTAATATTTGGTGTGTAGCTGTGTAATTATACAATACAGGCCAAGTTCGATTTAGGTCAACATCGGTCAATTTCTGAAGGAGTTATGGCCCCTTTTCCGCTCAGTAACTTTTGAAATGGTCCATGTTTTGAATTCATATTTGGTGTGTCACTTTGTAATTATAAAATACAAATCAAGTTCGATTTTGGTCAGCGTTGGTCATTTTTTGCAGGAGTTGTGACCCCTTTTCGACTTAATTTTCTGCGACAAATTGGTTTCCGCTCAATAACTTTTGAAAGGGTCCATGTTTTGAATTCATATTTGGTGTGTCATTTTGTAATTATAAAATACAGGTCAAGTTCTATTTCCGCTCAATTTGTCAATCGGTCAATTTATGCATGAGTTAGGGCCCCTTTTGACATTATCTTGTATCTTATCTTTTTTTTGGCGAATTCATAGTTATAATAACTTATACCCGGGGCATCCATGTCCTATGGACACATTTCTAGTTTTTTGCTTGATAAAGGTTTAACCTGAAACTAAATCTTGCCTTTGTATGGTAATTGTGGCTAATAACTTTAACAACAATGAAACTGTTTACACATCTTCAGCATGATCCAATGAATGCGTCTGAAAAGAAGCCTATAACTCTCTGAAAACATATTTTTTATTTCCTTTGAAAAAGTTTTAACCTGGAGCTTATCCATGACTTTGATGGGGTATATATACCACATTAATTAGGCGATGCTGTTGTTTGCACACTTAACTAAAGTAATACAAACAAATTCAGAAAATTATAGTCCAGTGCTTGAAAGGAACCGCCAATGTAATTATCAGTTAATATATGTAGTAAAAAGTTGGCTTACAAAGCAGAAATTTATCCTACCTTAGGATAAACTGGTGCCAAAAAAAATGGTGATCAGAATAAGGGACAGGCATTACAGCAATTTCCATTTCAACTCGGCATGATGGGTGCGATCTGGCTGGTTATCAAAATTGTAGGGTTAGAAGTTAGGGAAGCAGTCAAAAGGATCTGATGATTTGGAGACTTGGAGATGGAGGTTGATGATCGTGGGATTTATGCCAACCCCAATGGCCGCAAATCCGTACTTCTGCCGTAGTGACATCAAAATCAATTAAGGTCATTCAATGTAACTGCCGAGGTTTATAATCTAATTATGATGAAATCAGCTTACTTCTAAATAAACACAACCCTGTTACATTTTGTCTTCAAGAAACTTTCTTGAAGACTAGTGATAAGATATCTTTTAAAAACTATTTATTGTATAACTATATTTGTGATACAGGTGATAAAGCTGCTGGAGGAGTTTCGATTTTTGTAAATCGAAACATTCCTCACAGAACTGTTACGTTGAAAACTGGTTTGCTAGCTGTTGCGGTCAGTGTTACGATGCACAGTTATAACAATATGCTCCTTATATTTACTGCCCAGTTCTTCACTAGACCTTAAAGATCTAAATCACCTAGTTTCACAATTACCATCACCTTTTATACTCTTGGGTGATACTCTTGGGTGATTTTAATGCACACAACTACATTTTGGGTTGAAAGGATATAAACTATAAAGGCAAGAAAGTTGAGGATTTCTTAGCCAAAAACAATTTATGTCTTTTTAATGATAACAAATCACATACTTACATCCAGCTACAGGCTCTCATTCTTCCATTGATTAAACAATATGCGATCAAACGCTCTTGATGGATTTTTCATGGAGTGTTTGTGATGACCTATGCTGGAAGTGAATTGAATTGAATTTTGTTTAACGGCTCATCAACACACAGTATAGGTTATTTAGAGCCGCCCCAGAGAGAGGGGAAGAATACATAGGAATCCGGGAACCGTGCCACGCCAGCCCCCTTTGTGGAAGTGACCACTTCCACTTATTTCTTGGAAATATCATCCCTCCACTTCTCGAAAAAATGCAACAATGGAAACTTCGCAAAGCTGATTGGGATACGTTTCAATCACTTTGTGAGGAACAGTTAAAGCCTTCCGTTTTCGAGGATGTCGAAGACGCAACTACTCTTTTTACCAAAACCCTTCATCATATAGCTTATCAAACTATTCCAAAAACCTCGGCAAACCCAAAACACCCACATAAACTATGGTACGATGATGACTGCAAAAAGGTGCAAAAAGGCAGTAGCGATTGTAAAGCTGCATTGAATGCTTTTAACTTACGACCTACTCAAAATAATTTAGATACTTTTAGAGTTTTTCGTGCGAAAGCCCGTCATACTTTTAAGGATATCAAGAGGAAATCCTGGAGATCTTATGTCTCTAGGCTGATCTCTCGCTCATTTCTTAAGAAGACTTGGGACATGGTCCGGAAAATAAACGGTAAAGGTAATTCTAGTTGTGTAAATCATCTTAAAACTGATAATGTGTCAAAGATTTTACAAACACTTTGGCAGAAACTTTTTCTAAAAACTCTTCTTCTGAAAATTGTCAACCCAATTTTCTAAAAAATAAGAAACTAAAATAACCGAAGAAGCTGAACTTCAAATTGAAAAATTTGGAGAAATACAATAAACTGTTCACTCTCAAAGAACTTCGAGAATCCCTTAAAAAGGCTCATGATACATCAGCTGGTCCTGATGATATCCTGATGATATCCTGATGATATCCATTATCAATTATTAAAACATTTACCTGAAACCTGTCTCTCTACACTTGCTATATTTAATAAGGTTTGGGTGACGGGAAACTTCCCCGATTCTTGGCGGGAAGCAATCGTTATTCCAGTCCCCAAACCTTGAAAGGATCATACGGACCCAATAAGTATCGCCCTATTGCTCTACTGAGTTGTATATGTAAATCCATGGAACGAATGATTAATGAGAGACTCGTTTGGTACCTGGAGTCCAACAAACAGATAACAAAGTATCAAAGTGGATTCCGGCACCAACGAGGCACAATAGACAATCTCATTCGATTTTAATCATTTATTAGGGAAGCTTTTGTAAAGAAAGAACATCTTGTTGCTGTATTTTTTGACTTGGAGAAAGCTTATGATACTGCATGGAAGTACGGTATCATGTATGATCTTTATGACCTTGGTCTTAGAGGCCCATTACCAATTGTTATAGAGAATTTCTTAGATGATGGACAGTTTCGTGTCCGAATGGGTTCAACCCTCTCTGACATTCATGAACAGGAGATGGGTGTGCCACAGGCCAGCATACTCTCTGTCACCCTTTTTAATATAAAAATTAACAGTATAGTTAAATGCATCAATCCTGGTGTGGATTGCTCTCTATATGTTGACGACTTTGTTATATGTTATCGTGCAAAAAACATGAACACTATTGAGAGACATCTTCAACAATGTCTCAATAAACTTCAGACCTGGTCTGATGAAAATGGTTTTAAATTTTCTAAATCTAAAACTAATTGTATGTACTTTTGTCAACTACGTAAACATCATGAAGACCCTCATCTAACACTGGATGGGTCACCAATAACAGTAGTGGATGGGACAAAATTCCTTGGTCTTATTTTCGACCGTAAATTAAAGTTTATACCACACCTTAAATACCTGAAGGCCAAGTGCCTTAAAGCTCTTAATTTACTTAAGTTGTTGCAACTTTGGAGAGCGGATCGTAAAGAATTTTACAACTTATAGATCTCTTATCAGATCCAAGCTGGACTACGGCTCAATAGTATATGGATCGACTCGCAAGTCATACTTGCAGATGCTCGATCCTATACATAATCAAGGATTACGACTCGCCTTAGGTACCTTTCGTACATCACCAGCAGAAAGTCTATATGTTGAAGCTGATGAACCATCGCTATCTCATAGATGGGACAAATTAGCCCTTCAATATGCCATTAAATTACAATCTAACCCTTCAAACCCAACGTTCGATACTGTTTTTAATCCTAGTTATGAACCAACCTCTTTTTGATCGAAAACTGACGGCCATTCGACCATGGTCTTTGTATTAAACCAAAATTAAGAGACACTGAAATCTACCTAAATTTGATTGCCAAGTATAAAGTACCACAAATTCCACCGTGGACTTTGGAAAAACCAACAATTATTTTGATCTTGGTAATAGTAACAAATCCAGTACAGACCCTACTGCAAATTGAGATAAGGTAGCTGCAGCAACTGTTGTTCACAAACGCAGCATAAAGAGCCGCCTGCCTGACAAGGCCTCTATCTTTTCAGCTGAACTTAAGGCAAGTGAACTCGCTTTAAACTATATTCAGGAATCTGATGATAACCATTTTGTAATCTTTTCTGATTCCCTTTAATCTCTTCAAGCCCTGGGTAATATGAAACATGATAACCCAGTTGTGCTCAACTTTTACAGAAGTACAATTCTCTTATAGTTGACAATGTTATTATTTTCTGCTGGCTTCTGCTGGCTGCTGGCTTCCAAGCCATGTAGGAATACATGGTAATGATAGAGCTGATAGTGCTGCTAAAGCAGGATTAGGTTTACATATCTAATGCCAAATTACTTTGTACTGATTTTAAAAGTTGTTTTAGCACATATATTCGTAACTCTTGGCAAGCCGCTGGGGATTTGTCACTTAACAATTAAACCGTTACTTCTAGTAGACCCATTCGTCGAGAAGAAGTTGTCCTAGCCCGGGGCAGGATAGGGCATACCTGTTATACTAGTTCATATTTATCACAAGGAGAGCAATTACCAGAATTTATACCCTGCTTTGCACCGTTTACGGTCAAACACATCTTGTTGGAATGTGTAGACTTTGATCCTATGCATCAAAGGTACTACAATGTTAATACATGTACCATGAAAGTTATTTGATACTATAGATTTTAGTCTTGTTTTGGATTTCCTGGTAGAAATCAGACTATATAAATCATTATAATATGTTCTTATATATATTTACTTATTGATATACCCGTTGACTGGCATTTGTTGATTTACATATATAGTTTATATTACTACCATATCATCCCTTATTTGTAAATAGTTTAATCTTTATCTATTTACATTAATTTTTAATTAATACTTCATTTCTTCATCTTTCATCAGTTTTTGCGCACAATATGACCTATTTATGACTTGTCATAAAACACCATTCATTCATTCAAACTTTGTCAAGATATTATGCCCATGGACCCTAAGTTCAAACAAGATTGGATTATAAAGGTTAAAGTTATTGAGCTGAAAAACACAAAAATAATAATTTTTCAAAAATCCAAGGACCATAACGCACTATATGTGTGATCTGGCTGGATATCGAACTTGGCCTAGATTGGCCATAAACATTGTCCTAAAGTTTCATCAAGATCGAATTATAAGTATAGCCACAAAAAATGAGAAATTAAAAAAAATCCAAGGGCCATAACTCTGTTATTATATGGCCGATCTGATTGGTTATCAAACTTGGCTGAGATATTATTGCCATAAATATTGTCCCAATTTTTCATCAAGAGTGGGTTATAAATGCTAAAGTTATTGAGCGTAAACCACAAACAAATTATGACCTTGACCTTTGACCTACTGACCCCCAAAACGAGTGTTCATCTCTCACCAAGGGCAATGTACTTATAAAGTAGCATGGGTGTGGATGTCATGGTTCGGTTATCGCGCAGATGGTGTTTTTCTATATCAGGTCATATCGGCCTCGACCTTTGACGTACTGACCACAAAATATGTAGGGTTCGTTCTCTGACCAAAGACAATATACCTTCAAAGTTTCAAGAGGGTGGGTTTTATACATGCAAAGTTATTGCCTGGAATGCATATATATATTCAAATGTGGTCATTGCAACCTCGACCTTTGACCTACTGACAACAAAAACAAGAAGGTTCCTCCTCTCACCTACGACAATGCACCTATGAAGTTTCATGATGGTGGGTTTTATGTTTACATAGTTATTGCGTGGAATGCATATTTCCCATACAAGGTCATGGCCATCTTGACCATTGACCTGCTGACCCCCAAAACAATAGGGTTTCTCCTTTCACCAAGGTCAATGTAAGAATATGAGTGTGGGTGTGATGGTTTCCCACAGTACCTGTATTTACATACAAGGTCGTAGCAACCTTGACATTTGACCTACTGACTACCAAAAATATAGGATGAGTGGGAGTGTTCAGGTTTCGCAATGATTGTGTGAAATACTGGTACTTATTTCCATGACAGCCTTGACCTTATGATCCCAAAAACAATAGGGTACCTCTTCTAACCAAGGGCAATGTACCTATGAAGATGTATGTTGGGTTTATGGTTTGAAGTTATCATTGAAATGCATATTACCGTATAAGGTCATGGCGACCTTGACCTTTGATCTACTGACCCTAACACAGTAGTATGTTCTTCTCTCAACAAATGCAATTTCATGAGTGGGAATGTTTTATGTTTGCGAAGTTATCTCGCGGAATGAGTAATTTTGTTTGTCGACGGACAGACAAACAGTGTGACGGACTGATGTACAAGATACAAAATTTATTTAAAGTTGTAATGGCATATAAAGACAAACATTACCAACAAATAACAGTTACCTATGTGGCTAGACATCTAAATCATTCATATACGCCAACATAGCCACATAGGATGTCTAAATTTTATTATAGATCGTGAGTGGATTTGATGGTTGTCTATTTCTTACGCTGACACGGTGTAAAAATAGAACTTCCGCTAAAACGTGAGAAAGTCGACTTTTTGTTTTCGTTGATCAAAACAATATATTAATTTACTTAAATAAAGCAATAAATACATCATTTTGTTATGGGATCGTCAAAGAAACATAAGGAAAAAGATAGGGAACACAAAAGAAAACGTAAGCATCGCTCCAGGTCTCGATCACGCGAAAAAGATCCAGACAGAAAACGGCGTCATCGGGAAAGAGGAGAAGAGGGGAATGGTGCAGAATATCAGGAGTATTATGAGCCTGACAGAGAGGAAGGAGAATTAGACGATGTGTATGGCGGTGCAGCTCTCAAGCCAGAACCTCCAGGTAACATAATTTGAAACAAGGTAAAACCTTGAGGTCATAGCCGCAAATATTATAATTAAAAAAAATGAAAAAAGGTAAAAACACAAAGGCACATGGTAGTGAAGAGTGTTTGACAACAGGTTGACCAACCTCATTTTGAAGTCTGTATCTTTGCCAAATTAACAATTTGTTTTAAATCCTTTACACCATTTGTTCCGTCTTATTCTCATTTAACATGTTGTATCCTGGCGTTACCAGTTCTCGATGGTCTAAGCGATACAAAATGAACACTAATACGCGTCTAACCTGTATCAATTTTCCTCCAGCGATAATCCAATTCAGTTGCATCAAAACAGCATAGTTTCCAATAAAGTTAGCATCATTTAATTTCAAAATGTAATGTGTAAGTCCAGGGGGCAAGCCAGACTCCAAAAATAGGGAGAAGTGACTTCTCCCTCCAGTCAAAACAGGGAGAAGTTTTTCAAAACAGGGAGACTTGACGATTAAATATTGAGTTAACCAATTCTTAACCAATTGCATGTTATTTTATTAATTATTTGTATTGGGATTATTACTGTTATAATAACTAAAATAATGCATAATACTAATAAAGCATGTATTATTACAATTATTACATAGGCCTTACAAACTTCAAAGTGAACAGTGCCAAAACCCCTTTCTGTCTTGAACATACCAACCAACTGAACTCGTATAACTTTATTTATTTTCCCCGCCCCCGGCAGACTTTCATCCGCTTTACGTCTTTGACCGGAGTGAGATTTAGATGCATTTTCAACCCTAACCAACTTGACAGAGACATGTTGATCGAATGCAATATTATTCTGGTCTTTGTTTCATTTTTATTGAAAAAAACTAATTATTCGATAATTACCCCAAACTTAGTTTTCATTCATACCCGCATAGAGTAACAAAAAAATAAAATCATTAACTAATCCATAAATATAGATACGTTATTGATGTCTATGATACAATACATTTCCGTTGATTTCTCTCGTTAATAAAACAATCACAAACAAACTCGCTTTATACCAAACACATTTCTTTATTACATAATTAGCCGTCAATAAAACACACTATCAAAGTTTGCAGTTTTGCTTATTAAAAGATTCTTTACAACTGTGCCGATGTCAATCATATAATTTATATACACTGTCTATAATCATAACCCCGCCCTTGCGCAGTATTTTGTAGGACAATTTTTAGTTATTCACCAAACGAAAAAATACGACAGCTTTGATTGGTTTACTTAAATAGAAAGCGCACATAATTCCCCCACATGATCTAATCACGTGATCGCCTAACAGCAAACATGGTGGTTCACATCTTGTCTTAGACAAGCTGATAAAGATCGATAATTAGGCTATTGCCCTGATTAGATAAGAGTCGGGTTGTTATTTAATGGTAATGGGATTAAATAAGGTACGCGTGATACACACGCTGATTGTGTATTTTAGAGGCTTTTGTTTATTAGGAGGTTAATCACATTTGAAATTGCCGAAAATGACGGCGACTCAAATTTCGCCCCACATGAATAAAAAAAGCGAAGTCGGCCAAATTAAAGTGAAGTTTTTAGCGACTGCGTCTAATCGCGTGACCCCTGTAAGTCAAAATTGGATAAGTTAAAAAAATGACTCCAGTACTCATGGTAGTTTTGAAAAAGAGGCTAATGGCCTTATACGAGACACACATATTACAGGGTCTTCCATAGAATGTATTTATATTTAAGGGATAGGGGAAATTAAATTTGAATGTCATGGGGTGGGTGTTGGAGGGAGTTATCCGTTGGGTGACTGCTCATTATTTTTTTAGATGCAATTTGAAGTATATTTTAACTGTAAATGAAAGGATTTTTAAGAAGAATAGCCTACAAGGAGCTATTTTTAGATGGATGGAATGCATTTTGCAGGTTTATTAGTGTTTTTAAGGGATAGGGCAGAGCGATCATAGGATAGGGGGTTAATTAAGGAGTAGGGGAAATTAGATTTTAGAAATAAGGGATAGGGGGAATATGCTCTTAAATGGCCTGTGGAAGACCCTGTATTATTAGCTCTACTGGCCGAAGGCCAGCAGAGCTTATGGGATGGCGAGTCGTCCGTCGTTAACTTTTGTCTTGTTACCACAATAGGGCCTTCATTTTTCATCCGATCTTTACCAAACTTTAAAAGGTTGTTAATATCAATGAAAGCTCGGACAAGTTCGAAAACCAGCCAGATCGGAATAATTTCACCGGAGTTATGGCCCTTGTTTTGCTGAAAAATGCCATATTAAGCCTTGTGACCACTCTAGCACCTTCATTTATTATTTGATCTTTACCAAACTTGCACAGATTGTTAATATCAATGAAAGCTCGGACAAGTTCGAAAAACAGCCAAATCGGATTAGTAACACCTGAGTTATGGCCCTTGTTTTTTCTGAAAATTGCTATTTTCTGCATTGTGAACGCTCTAGCACCTTTATTTATTATTTGATCATTACCAAACTTGCACAGATTGTTAATACTAATTATAGCTTTAACAAGTTCGAAAATCAGCTGAATTGGGTCAGTAACACCAGAGTTATGGCCCTTGTTTTTTCTGAAAAATGACATTTTCTGCCTTGTGAATTCTCTAGCACCTTCATTTATTATTTGATCTTTACCAAACTTGCACAGATTGTTAATATTAATGAAAGCTCGGACAAGTTCGAAAACCAGCTAGATCGGAATAATTTCACCGGAGTTATGGCCCTTGTTTTTTCTGAAATTTTCATTTTCTGCCTTGTGAACGCTCTAGCACCTTCATTTATTATTTGATCGTTACCAAACTTGCAGAGATTGTTAATACCAATTATAGCTTGAACAAGTTCGAAAATCAGCTGAATTGGATCATTAACACCAGAGTTATGGCCCTTGTTTTTTCTGAAAAATGGCATTTCCTGCCTTGTGAACACTCTTAGCACCTTCATTTATTATTTGATCTTTACTAAACTTGCACAGATTGTTAATTTCAATGAAAGCTCGAACAAGTTTGAAAACCAGCTAAATCGGATCGTTAACACGGGAGTTATGGCCCTTGTTTTTTCTGAAAAATGCTATTTCCTACCTTGTGAACACTCTAGGGCCTTCAATATTAATCGAATCTTTACTTAACTTTGCCAGTGTCTTTATATCAGCTCGAACAAGTTCAAAAATCGGCAAGATCGAAATAATTTCAACGGAGTTATGGCCCTTGTTTTGCTGGAAAATGCCATATTAAGCCTTGTGAACACTCTAGGACCTTCATTTATTATTTGATCTTTACCAAACTTGCAGAGATTGTTAATATCAATGAAAGCTGGGACAAGTTCGAAAACCAGTCACAGAGGAGTTATGGCTCTTGATTTAGTTAAAAATGCTATATTTTGCCTCGTTAATACGGTAGGGCCTTCATTTTTCATCTGATCATTACCAAACTTTACCAGATTCTTTAGTTATGGCCTTTGATTTAGTTAAAAAGCTGTTTTTTGCTCGAAACTTTTAAGAAAACATAAATAGCAGTCACTCGCTTCATTGATATTATAAGAGCCATGTTAGCCAGTAGAGCGTCCACAGGCCCGCTTGGGCCTCTTGTTACACTATCTCGTCACTATTTGTTTGTGTGTCAAAAGGAAACGGTTTTCTATACAGGCTGAATCAAATGTTTGATATGTCAAAAAATCTCATTCTATAAAAATATCTGACACAAAATTAATATATATACAGGTATATTAAAATTAAAAAAATCGAGGCAATACTTGCCAAGAAAAAGTTTTCCCGCCTATAAACCATAGCTTATATGATGGTATACGAAAAAAGAAAACCTAACCTACATTCCATAGTTTACAGGGCCGTCGTTTGGAAATTCGGCCCCATTCCCCTCCCCTAAATATATATATTTTCCCCCTTTTCCTGTGAAAAATTCCCTCTTAAAAACAACAACTCCAAAACAGAAAAACGGCATACAATTGCAATTTGGAATGGTAAATTCTTGGTACCACTTAAATAATAAAAAAACACACACTAATTTGTGTTTCTTAGAAATTCCCCTTTGATATAAAAACAACGCAAAATTCCCCTTCCTGAGGGCCCTCCCATTCCACCAAAGTGAAGGGAGGGCCCTGGTTTAATTTTTACATTCAGTGATGTTTTTAAACAATATTTATTTGTTATTATTTGATTTTTCAACTAATTTTAGGTATTTTATATGACCCAAATTGACTTACACAGAATATGTTCTCAACGAGCTCTTCAGCGAGCACTGACTGTTTTATATCGGCGATTTTTTTTTGAAGATGAAGATAATGATCGCGAATATTAGCAGTGTTTTATCAGTCCCGTCACTTAGCGACAGATGTTTCTCTTTTGTGATGACGAAAAGGCTGAAAATAACCCAACCTGTTTGACAGCAATTACCATTGAAAAATGTAAACACAAGATCGAAAGAAGTGAGATTAAACCATATTGCACATGAAAATAATTGGGAGACGTTTTTTAGCTCTTCTGATCAGAGATCAGCAGAGCTTATGCCGTGGTGCGGCGTCCGTCGTCTGTCCGTAAACTTTTATTTGTAGCGACTACTCCTCTGAAACTACTGGATGGATATTCATGAAACTTTACAGAAATGTTGCCCATGAAGTCTAGTTGATCCAAGCAAAAGTTCATGTTGATGTGAAATCCAAGATGGCTGCCAAAGCTAAAAATAGATTTTTAAAATACAAGTTTGTAGCGACTACTTCTTGAAAACTATAAGTGATATTGATATGGGACTTTTTCTAAAATGATCAGCATGACATGATGTTGGTCCTTGTCAAAAATCGTTTTGATTCGACGTTAAACATGGCTGCCAGCGGCCATCTTTGTTTACATAGAGTTATATAGTAAAAACTTGTAGCGACTACTCCTCTGAAACTACTTGGCGGATTTTCATGAAACTTTACAGGAATGTTGCTCTTGATGTGTAATTGATCCTAGCAAAGTTTCAGATCGGCCAGAAATTCAAGATGGCCGCCACAGCTAAAAATAGATTTTTAAAAAATAAGTTTGTAGCGACTACTTCTTGAAAACTAGAAGTGACATTGATATGGGACTTTTTCTAAAATGATCAGCATGACATGATGTTGGTCGTTGTGAAAAATCGTTTTGATTCGACGTTAAACATGGCTGCCAGCGGCCATCTTTGCTTACATAGAGTTATATAGTAAAAACTTGTAGCGACTACTCCTCTGAAACTACTTGACGGATGTTCATGAACGGCACAGGAATGTTTCTCTTGATGTCTAGTTGATCCTAGCAAAATTTCAGGCTGGCCGGAAATTCAAAATGGCCGCCACGGCTAAAAATAGATTTAAAATAAATACATTTGTAGCGACTACTTCTTGAAAACTGTAAGTGATATTGATATGGGACATTTTCTAAAATTATCAGCATGACATGATGTTGATCCTTGTCGAAATTTATTTCGATGCAACTTTAAACATGGCTGCTAGCGGCCATCTTTGTTTACATAGATTAATATAGTAACAACTTGTAGCGACTACTTCTCTGAAACTACTTTTTCTGAAATGATCAGAATGACAAGATGTTGATCCTTGTCGAAAATTACTTTGATTCGACATTAAACATGGCTGCCAGCGGCCATCTTTGTTTACCTAGAGTTATATAGTAAAAACTTCAACTTGTAGCGACTACTCCTCTGAAACTACTTGACATTTTTTTATGAAACTTCACAGGAATGCTGATCACCTAGCTATCAAAATCTATCAGTAGAGCTTCAAGGTCATTGACCTCTTGTTATTTGCTCCATCTCATGCCCACTGCTAGATATTGTAGCTATTTCAGCGCATGCGTGGTGCCCAATATCTGTCGCAGTGTTAAGTGTAGGTCTGTTTGAAGTATGATTTTCATGAGAAAATCAAGCACAAGACGTTGAAAAAACTATATAAATCACAAGATAAAAGTTTTAATAAACCTATATTATGAAAACATTTATTCAAAATCGATTGAATAATAGTGTATAAAGGTGTTTGACCTTGACACACTTCCGCGGAATATACAAAAACAATTCGTCATATTTGCAATCAACATTGTCATTGTCTGCTTTTTCCAAAGTGCATTTCTCCTAGGAAAGAAGCCAGATTCAAATAGTAATAGTATGTGTGTTTGAAAGTTTAAAGGTTGAGCGTTGACTATTATTCCGATAACAAAAATGATGGATGAATCCAATTTCAGAAGATTCTATTGGATGAAAATAAATAATAACTTAGCTTTATTCTTATTTTGTGTTTAGCTCGTCAAATAGCTAGTCAACCCTTTGACTGTTAACACCGGCTGATCTCTGTCATTGCGCTTCATAGTCTCGGAAAACTACGCAAAATAAAAGTTACCTCGATATTATAGATACCTCGAGAACAGGATACTTGAGGATATATTCACAGAAATTTAAGTAAAGTCGCTGATTGCTACCATTACAAATTTCCTACATATGTTCACTTCTGGTTGTACACAAAAAAAGTGATCTGATTGGATGATATTTTAACGGTAAAAACACACGTATTACAGCTACCCAAGTTTGGGCGCACGGTGTGGCTACTGATTGTTGTAGGGGTCAAGACTAGTATTGACTACAATGGCTTAAATGATGTTAAACTGTATTTTATTGATATCAGATTACAATAGAGCTTGTCTCAGGCTTCCGTTAACGGGTGTACGGCCGTAAATTATGTCCAGAAGTCGTAGTTGTACGGCGAAAATTAACATCAAAGGCGTACAGTGTACTTCCAAAAACTTCAAAGTATGCCACGATTCTTTACTGCGGACGTCCCACAATTTGTAAATTACCGATTATAACCCTGTCCATCTAATACAATTTCATTTGAGACATCCGAAGTAACAAGTTGTAAAGCAAATTTACTTTTGTACTCTAATTTTCACGATCGTGATTTTTTTTTTTTTTAACCTTTTATTTTCCTTGAATGGTTCATCTAGGAAAACTAATATTTTGATGCGTATTATACACGGAAACAACTTTTTTACCCCAGTTTTGACCTCTGAGAAGGGGGTGCGTACTATACACGGGTGCGTACTATACAAGGTAAAATACGGTAATAGAGAAAAAAAGTGTATGATAATGGACCTTTGGAAATGGCCGAGCACGACACATACGAAATATTGCAGTCTCTGTTTGATTGAGACTGTTCATGAGCGGTAGTGAAATATGCTAGCTACCGCTCACGCCCTCTAGCCCCGGGTTGAGCAGAACTCAATATTCATATTTCAATAGTACACGTCCGTGGCCGAGTGGTAAACGTCTCTGACTTGAATCACTTGCCTCTCGCCGCTGTAGGTTCGATCCCTCAGGGGCCAAGGTATCTTTATGTGCGGAAGCTATCCAGCTGGCTTGCGGAACGTCGGTGGTTCTACCCAGGTACTCGCCCGTGCACGAAAATTGCCCGGAAGGGCACCTGGGGTCTTCCTCCACCAATGGAAGCTAGAAAGTCGCCATAGGACATTAGCTGTTGGTGCGACTATAAAATCCAATTCAATTCAATTCAATAGTACACAATTTTAACCATCCCGAAGATGGCATGCATACGGCGGTGGACATGGAGTTATATGCTTCCCCATGTCGTACGGCGTATGGTCCCAGTACCTAATAAAATTAAATGCCCCAACGAGCGAAATAAACATAATGGAATTTAGTTGGGAGCAGCGGTTATGAAGCCTGTATATCCCAAGTAACAGCCAAAAGACTAAATTAAAAAGCAGACAACATATCCTATAAGTGGTTAAACAATACCCAGAGCCTTTTATCGACCGGAGTAGTGGAACCACCGAATCAAAAATTAAGTAAGAAAACAAAAGAAATTGAAAATGCAGGGTTTCCCCCAGGATCATAAGGCATGTCGCATGCAACATGCCTTCCTGGAAAAGAAAGGAAAAACAACATGCCTTCATCAGAGCAACATGCCTTAAGATTTTCTTAATTTTCATGAATAACAGATTTAAAAGAAAAATTTCTAGGGTGATTCTTGTTCCTTTTGCACCAAAATCATAAAAGTATGTTATTTTTCCATTTTGCCATTATTAGGCACTATTTTTTCGAGCCCAGTTTGGTAAATGTAATGTCAGAACAACATGCCTTCACAATTTTCTGGGGGAAACCCTGAAATGTACCACCGATGACTAAATATAAGTATCGGGCTCAGCGATCTCCAAAGATCGAATGAATAACAGTACTGATTGCAAGCGTGGGGAGGCGTTTTACTGCCGCAACACTGCACAAGCCCTGCGCTGTGCTATAAAATGTTCATGAGCGGTAGTGAAATATGCTAGCTACCGCTCACGCCCTCTAGTCCCGGGTTGAGCAGAACCATCCGAAGATGGCGTGCGATAAAACAAGGTTTCTTATGGAGAAAAAAAAAATTAAAAAAATATTCCTCCAGTGAGATTTGAACCCACGACCCCTGGGGTTTCCAGTGTACATTACCAAATATTGAAAAAGGGCCATAACCATGTATTATCTAGGTATTAATACCTTCCCCAGTATTTTTTATCATATTAAAAGTGTTTTTTTCATTAACAAAAATAAGGTCATTAATAATTAAAAAAAACACTCTTAACAGTTAACACAACCTGTGGGTCGGGTAAGACACGCAAATTAGGAAATTAAGTATTTTTAGTTATACATTTTTAGCTCGACTATTCGAAGAATAAGAGAGCTTATGTAATCACCCCGGGGTCGGCGTCGGCGTCCCACATCAAGGTTTGCGTGTAAGCTGTGTTTACAAGTCTATATCTCTTACATTTCTTCTCTACCACAACCAAATTTGTTCGTGGGCTTCCTTGTAGCATTATCTTAAGGGCTGAATAAGCAATTTTGGTTCCTGTCACCCATGGGCTCCCATGGAACGCAAATTATGATAGCCCATAAAATGTGCCCCATTTCACATCAAATTTTGCGTGTAAGCTGTGTTTACAAGTCTATATCTCTTACAATTCTTACCCTAGCACAACAAAATTTGGCCATTAGCTTCCTTATAGCATTATCGTAAGGGCCGCTTCAGTAATTTTGGTTCCTGTAACCCCTGGGCTCCCATGGAACCCAAATTCTGATAGCCCTTAAAATATGTCTGTTTCACATCAAATTTTGCGTGTAAGCTGTGTTTACAGGTCTATATCTCTTACATTTTTTGTCCTAGCTGAACTAACTTTTGGAATTGGTTTCCTTATAGTATGTTGTAAAGGGTTGGATAAGTAATTTTGTCTTCTGCAAATTCTGGGCTCCCATGGAACCCAAATTGTGATGGTCCATAAAATGTGCAATAAATGGAGATCTAGGTTTGCATGTAAGCATGTATATATCTATAATTTTGGTTTGGGATTTGTTATAGCATTATACATCTTATTACTTCACCCATATTGGATTATGGGCTCCCTCCTTGCCCCCACCCCCCCCACTTTTTTTTATTTTTTATATTTTTTTACATATTTCTGTGTTGTTTTAGTCAATTCTTACACATATATGTTGCAACCCGCCCTGCCCCCCCCCCCTCCTCTCATCCCATCACCCCCCCCCCCCCCCCCCCCCCCCCCCCCCCCCCCCCCCCCCCCCCCATAACTCCGATAACCCCGTCCCAGACTTTTTTCTTTCTCTTTTTTTTACATATTTCTGTGAGCTTTTGTCAATTCTTACACATATATGTTGCAACCCGCCCCTCCCCCCGCCTATCACCCCACCCACCATGCCCCACACTTGTTTTTTGTTTTTTTAAATATTTCTGTGTTGTTTTAGTCAGTTCTTACACATATATGTTGCAACATGTGTGTCACAGGACATAACATAGTTTTGTTCATTAAAATGTCTGACAAGCAAAATACAACAACAATAAGCAAAAAACATGTTAAATCCATTTGGTCTCCCCCCTCTCTTAATCACAGTACACTTTGTAACACGAATATTCATAAATGTTTAAGTTCCGCTTTTAAAAATAGAGCCATTTCGTACTGTATTTAAGGCAAAGAGATTGCATAATTTTACATCCTAAGTTGGGTGATCTGCTTGAGCCAAACGCGTACTCTATCAATACTGAACCATTGAAGAGATAACATTTGGTGTGTTATGTGTTGTTTTAGTCTTTTTATCTGAAAAGAAATGTCTAATGTAGCCATGTACAGTACAGCTCACGCGAAACCCACACTTTACCCTTTCATGCCGAGTGAGTTATGTACAAATCGCATAATTACGCGGAGTTTGATGATAAAACTACTCGGAGTGGGAATCAGCAACGCGAAAATCTCTCGGCGTAATTATGCCACGATACTTCGCGTAGACAAACTCGGAGTTCTGAGGCGAAACTGCACAGGTAAAAGGTATACTGGGTCAAGACAGTTATTTGGCGGTTCCTATTACCGGCTTCGCGGCGAATGAACATAAAATTCAATCAGTAATTATTATACTGGAAATTATAATTATAAATTTAATTAATCGTTATTTGTAACAAATATTTTTGCTGTTTATTAATTGTTTATGTGTTCTTTAGTCAGAAAAAATTGTAAAGAATTCCGTGTCATAAACCCATTGTTAGTGCTGCCTTGTTAAAAGGTACATACATGGCCAAGGATTATGGATATTTATGTTGGTTGGAAAACTGTGACTTTTGGACAACAAAAATGAACAAAACTTGTGATTAAATGCATTAAAAGTTTGAAATACGTATTTGTTTCGAAATTTATTCATTGTTTTATCGGCATCTTGTGGTTCTTTTTCTGGCGATTGGCTTTTTCAAGCGCGCTGTCGGACAAGTTGAAAAGTTGTCGGAAAATTCAGATTTTTCCCCAATAAATCACCACATGTGTGCACTCATGGTTGATTAGATTCTACGCGGAGTAACTCGGAGTGCGAGTGACTCAACAATGGCGTACTTTCACCGCGTGGATTCGCCAAGTCCAAACACTCACTCCGCATAGATCCGCGTGGCACTCGATACGACCAAACTCGGCGAATCGAGTAAAGTGTGGGTTTCGCGTGAGCTGTACTGTCATTCAATTAACAGCAGCATATTGTACATACAATATATAGCGGAAATTCCCGAGTTGCGTTTCTTTTTCCCTTTAGTATATATGGCCATGTGCACTGACATCAACTGCATTAACTGTTTGTTTTTTAACCAGAAAATATTCATGTATGGCCAATACAATCGGCAACATTTTTAAGGTTCTAAAGTATGATATGGATCTAACATGTCCTCTTTTAAACTTTTTTCAGGAGATGTTGGCGGCGGTGGTGGTGGTGGTGGTGATATGAGCCTTTCAATAGAGGAAACAAAGTAAGTCCCATTATTTCTTTGGAAAGTTAATATTTATATGCACAAGATTGTACAGAGGAATTATTAGTTTCCTTCGTATTGCTCATCTTTTCCACAAACTCATTAGTTCTTTCAGCTATAAACTTCAGATTAAGGCAATCTTGGAGCAAGTAATTATCAAGCAATAAATGTGTCTGTGTGTAGCTCTAAGGATTATAGTCCCTCTGCATTTTAACCAATAGGACGTCCTAAAGGTATAGGTAAAATAGAGTGGACTGATCATGCAATAAAATTAGCACCTCGAGTATTACAATCATTTTTGATAAAAGTAAAATGATTCCTTTTATAAACTGCATCTCTAATTTGAACGACTTTTTTCTTCAAAAGTTACTAATCTGATAACTGCATTAAATCACAATGTTTGTTCCAGTAAACTGAGAGCCAAACTGGGACTGAAGCCTCTAGAGTTACCAGGTTCCACGGTTCCAGGTGAGTAGATAAGGTTAGATACTACAACTTTGTTTGTGGCATATGTTTCTGTTGCATTTAAGTCCGAGAGATGACATTTTGATCCCAGACAGTCAGACACAGTGCATTATATATGGTTTTATGGTGCATTGTCAGGGTTCTGGAAATATTTTGAAAATCCACTTGGCCAGGGCAAGTGGATTTGCAAAAGTCACTTGCCCTGCCCATAATGTCACTTGCCCCACATTTAAGAACACTTAATTGCCCCAAGAAATGGCAGTGTACCATTATTCGTGTTAATTGTGACGGACCGCCGCCTAATTTGGACCATTAAAACTTAGAAAAGTTTATGAATTAGTTAATACATTGTATTTATTCATATAAAAAAATCAAATGGTTGCATTTTCTTCTTTTGTGTCTATTACATCTTTGTGTCACTTAAATCATAAAATGATGAGACAGTATACAAAGTAATTTTATTCCGCCCTCCCACCCGAATCCCCACAAACACAACCCCCCATCATGTTTGATGACCATCCAAAAAAAAAGATTGGCAGCTAGTGTATGGAACTTTTAATGTCACAGTGTGTACAATTAACCAGTTGACAGCAAAAAAAGAAGCTATTGTATTCATTTAAATGTGCGACAAGCCAAGAAACAAGACATATATAAATACCGTTATAAACAAAACACAATCGGGGGGAATCGCGCTAATGCGCATGCGCAGGAAAATTTCCTTTTAAAATAGCGGATCTTTTACGTCGAACCATTGAATCAATTGGACATGCCCAAAAAACTAAAAGCATGTGCTAAACATTTTCAGCCAAGGGAGACAACTAGTTCATGTCAATCAATTTAAATTTGCCTTTAAATCCCTTTAAATTATTGACGTCGAAGTCAGGTAAATTACATCCGATACCTACAGCTGAAAAAACATTTTAAATTGTAGATATAATTTTTTTCAAGATATTTCTTTTGTGTATTCATATACAATGGTATATTTATGTTTTAATTAATAACTATACACATGTTTTCATCATCCCAAGCATGGATTATTCGGTATTAAACTGAACATGACAATAACTACTACATTCAGCTCAAACGACCGACCCAATTTAGTCTATATTTAGTAACGGTCACGTGACACTTGTTACTGAGAATAGGAACAATGTAAACACAGAATATTCACGGCAAAGGGATATGCTTCACTACCGGGAAAAATATTTATGAGATGACTAGTTTTGATCTAGATATATTAAAGAATCAACATAAAAATGACGATATCTGGTATACAGCCAGTACACTTGAACAACAAACTGAGATATATTACAAGATAATTCACCGTGAACGATGTTCTATTTCTATTCTAATACCCCTGAAAATAACGCACACATCTGAAATCTTTCGCATTGCTTTGCTTACAATATAAGGCGGGTGTATTAGAAATAAGGGTAAAAAAACTGCGTGAATTCAAGTTTTAGACCTGAACAACCTATAATAATTGCTAACACCAAATTGTGATTGATATGGCTTTCTTTTTTTTTTATCATAAATTGGAACATTTTAAAACAATTTAGTTTTTTTAGGAGCCTAGTGAACCCCCCTTGAATGGTTTATTCATGGTTTGACCAGGGAATTCTCCAGGGCACAAAGATTACACTTGTCCGCTCGCAACGACAAGTTCTCATTGATGCAGGATGAGTAAAAAGTCTGATAAATTCGTTAACAATTTATCAATTTGACCATTCAAATATTGCGTAGGACAAGTAACTCAGAAACAAATTTTCCTGCCCTGTTTTCCTTGGCTATATCTATCACATTATTTTTATCGATTGCTCCTGCTAAGGCCAAACAAAATGAATACTTCGTTTCCGCTAACGTCTTGAAAAAAAATAGGGTAGGTAGGTAGGCACAACTTTTTTTTTCTTTTTTTCTTTTTTTTCTACGCGATATAAAATAGTAGGATTTTATAGGTTACTTTTTCTACGTAATATCATTGTATTTCAATATATGTTGTATTAAAACATACTTTATTGAATAAATGAATATAAACAAGTTTAAAAAAGATTTGTTGTCTCTTTATTTCACCCTAAAATAAACATCAAAATATTTAAAAAAAATCCATATAAACCTCTAGAACAAGTTCAATATTAAATGAGCTAGAACAGGTCCCAGTATCACGAATAAACTTAAGTTGAGATTTTAACTTGACTCAAAATGTCTTTATCAAATAGTAACCGAAATAATTCTTTTACATTAATATATGGAAAATTAGTAGAGTTTGTTGTTATACTTTAACTCAAGTACTCAAATTGTTACTCTATAAATATAATTTATTTTAACAAGATTTAAGAAAATGAATTTGAGATGGTCTCGAATATTTCAGATCCGACTCAAATACATTTTCTTCTTTGTTTTCCAAGCAACTGTAGATTTTCACAATAACTTTTCACAATATCAGTAAAAGATCTATATACAATGATTTCCAGCAAAATTAAAATGATCCAATACAATATTAACTCAGAATTGTAATGTCAAAGACAAGTTTAGTGGAGTGCGTGGTCCAGTGGTAGAGCGCCGAACTCCTGATCGAGAGGTCATGGGATGATCCTTCGCCGCGACCACGTTATTTATCCTTGAGCAAGATAATTAATCCACATTGCTTAGTACTGGTTCTACCCAGGAAGCCATCGAGAGTGATTAATCTAAGTTGCAATAACTTGTTTCCCAATCGATGTAAAATAAATATGTTTAAACATAAAGACAAGTTGAGTTGAGTCTGAGTTGAAAAGTTGAGTTGTTTCGTGATATTGGGACCAGACTGGAGTATTAAACAAGAGTTAAAAGACTAACTGCATACATGTGTTACATTTTCACCAAACTGCAATTTTGATTATTATGACTTTAATTAATATAGCAAAATCAACTTGTCTATCCAGTAAATACTTGACTGTTCTCTCCAGCCTTAATTAGAACAATGGTATTTTTAAATTGATGTCGGGTACATAGCAAAAACATAACGTCATAACACAATTTCAATATTAAAATAGTGTATTGTATTAAACGAGACTTCTCTGATTTTGATTGTTGTGTTATGTTGTAAAAACAGTTTAAATACTCTGACATTTTTGAAGCTCACATCTCAGAGATTTTCCAAATCTACAAATATGCTTCCTTCTTTGCATGCCCGTCCCTAGAACTTTTCATGTGGGTAAAACACCCGGAAAAATAGTCTTGGAGAACACTGTCAGATGGTTTGTCTAATTAAATTTAATGACTTTTCTTGTTAACAGTTTTGCCAAATGGACGCTGTGTGATAGGAATTTTGCCTGAATCTTTGCATGGCTGACAAATACTGAAATAGGCAACACAGTTTTATATCTCATTTTCAATTCCCCGTCTATTAAGGCATTAAATTTGTGTCGAGTGAGGTGTTTGTTGAGTTTTCATCTGTGTTTACATGAGTGGAACCAGAAACAGTGAAAGTAGGGCCAGATTTCTCGAAATTTTCGCTGGATTGCACACCGTGATATTCCGAAAAAATTATTCTGCTTGAATTCTTAACTGGGTACAGTTTTTTCAATCCAGGAAAATGTCTGCATTTGTCAAACGTAACCAGCAGTAAACTTGTTGCCATGTCGTTAAAATTAGGGACGAACTCAACAGATCTGACAACGAATTTTTCCAAAAAACATTGTCACATATATGACCGTAAGGACACCTGCATCGGTAGACGATTTATTGACATGCGTTTCAAGTATCGGGACGACTAATTACCGGAAAGATTTATATTATGCGGAAAGGAATAGAAAAGAGCAAAAACGATCGAACATATTTTTTATTACAAAAACGGTGAAAAAAACTGTAGGGTCGGCGGAAAAAAATAGGGTCGGTCGGGTTAGCGGAAACAGAGTATTCATTTTGTTTGGCCTAATCCAAATTGAACATTACAGATCTTGAAAAAGAATCACTGAAAGATGATATTCACAAGCCAGCTGAGAACTGGGGAAAAATCAAGAAAACAGAAAAAGTCAAAGAAAAATTGGAAAGATCAAAACAGAAAAGATATGTAGCTGAAAAATTAAAGTAAGTTTGTTCTGTCCTCAAAATGAACACACTCCTTTAACAGAACTTCGGGAATGTTGAGGGGTACACATGCCGGTCATAATGAACTTCGGGAATGTTGAAGGGTACACATGCCGGTCATATTGAACTTCGGGAATGTTGAGGGGTACACATGCCGGTCATAATGAACTTCGGGAATGTTGAGGGGTACACATGCCGGTCATAATGAACTTCAGGAATGTTGAGGGGTACACATGCCGGTCATATTGAACTTGGGGAATGTTGAGGGGTACACATGCCAGTCATAATGAACTTCGGGAATGTTGAGGGGTACACATGCCGGTCATAATGAACTTCAGGAATGTTGAGGGGTACACATGCCGGTCATAATGAACTTCGGGAATGTTGAGGGGTACACATGCCAGTCATAATGAACTTCGGGTATGTTGAGAGGTACACATGCCGGTCATAATGAACTTCTGGAATGTTGAGGGGTACACATGCCGGTCATAATGAACTTCGGGAATGTTGAGGGGTACACATGCCGGTCATAATGAACTACGGGAATGTTGAGGGGTACACATGCCGGTCATAATGAACTTCGGGAATGTTGAGAGGTACACATGCCGGTCATAATGAACTTTGGGAATGTTGAGGGGTACACATGCCGGTCATAATGAACTTCAGGAATGTTGAGGGGTACACATGCCGGTCATAATGAACTTTGGGAATGTTGAAGGGTACACATGCCGGTCATAATGAACTTTGGGAATGTTGAGGGGTACACATGCCAGTCATAATGAACTTCGGGAATGTTGAGGGTACACATGCCGGTCATAATGAACTTCGGGAATGTTGAGGGGTACACATGCCGGTCATAATGAACTTCGGGTATGTTGAGGGGTACACATGCCGGTCATAATGTTGAGGGTACACATGCCAGTCATAATGAACTTCGGGAATGTTGAGGGGTACACATGCCAGTCATAATGCAGTTTTGGACTGTATTATTGTTTATACTCTTACATGTGGTATTATTTTCTATACTCTTAATTTCTGTTTATGCCATTACAACAAAGTCAAATTTGTCACTAATGACTGTCAAGTGAGATATTGCACGTAAAAAATATGTTACCTGTATCTCTTAAAAACAGAGGTCAAGTTAGACTCCAAAGAACAGGGAGAAGTGACTTCTCCACAGGGAAAGGTGACTTCTCCCTTCAGTCCATGCAGGGAAAGGTTTTACCAAATAAGGAGGATGAGGTTAAGT
>JAWPHD010011915.1:5000-79761 GCA_037043455.1 Cyrtodaria siliqua
TCAAATATACACTCACTGCAAACGCATGCCATATCGATATCAAATAAATATATACCACACCGATATCATATATACACTCAGCAAACACATGCTATACCGATATCATATATACAGTAACGACAAACACATTGCCATACCGATAGCATATATAAACTAACGGCAAACACATGCCATACCGACATCAAATATACATTCACTGCAAACGCATGCCATACCGATATCAAATATATACTCACTGCAAACGCATGACATATCGATATCAAATATACACTAGCCTCAAATATATGCCACACCGATATCATATATACACTCATTGCAAACACATGCTATACCGATATTATATATACAGTAAAGACAAACACATGCCATACCGATATCATATATAAACTAACGGCAAACACATGCCATACCGATATCATACATACAGTAACAGCAAACACATGCCATACCGATATTAAATATACACTCGTAGCAAACAAATGTCATACAGATATCAAATATACACTCATGGCAAACACATGTGCCATACCGATATCAAATATACACTAACGGCAAACACATGTATGACATGTATCCATTCAACGCAGGATCAACTCACTTTTATAAATGTCTAGGAAATGTCTAAAGAAAAAAACACGAAAAGAGATCTGAACTGAAAGGAGACCGGAACATATCTGTTTCTGCTAGAGAAATGTTGGTCAACGGAGCCAAAAGAAGGCTTAGTTTACAGCACTGATGTTCATTGTTCGCCATTCTTTTATTGTTTCTAAGAAATGTAAGTGTTCATGTGCATCGTTTCTAGGGTTTAAATTGCTACAGACAGCATTCTACGAGTGAACAATGCTTAAATGTTAAACAATGTTTTTTTCCACAAATAGTGTCTTGTATCTCTGTTTATCCATATCGCAATACGTATCGAATCTGAAGTTTCACTGGCAATTCAAAGCCCTAACCGATATAGTATTTTCACTCAAACCAAACACGTGACATACTGATATCGTATATTCACTCACGGCAAACACATGCCATACCAATATAATATATTCACTCATAGTCAGGACATGACATACTGATACCATATATACACTTACGGCAAACACGTGACATACTGATATCGTATATTCACTCACTGCAAACACATGACATACCGATATCATATATTCGCTCACAGTCAGGACATGACATATTCACCCACGGCAAACACATGGCATACTGATATCGTGTATACACTCACGGCAAATACATGGCATACTGATATTGTATATACACTCACGGCAAATACATGACATTCTGATATCGTATATACACTCACGGCAAATACATGACATACTGATATCGTATATACACTCACGGCAAATACATGACATACTGGTATCGTATATTCACTCACGGCAAAAACATGACATACTGATATCGTATACTCACTCACAGCAAACGCATGACATTCTGATATCGTATATACACTCACGGCAAACACATGTCATACCGATATCGTATATTCACTCACGGCAAGCACATGTCATACTAATATCGTATATACACTCATGGCAAACACATGTCATACTGATTTCGTATATACACTCACTTCAAACACATGTCATGCAAATATCGTAGATACACTCACGGCAAACACATGATATACTGATATCGTATATACACTCACGGCAAACACATGTCATACTGATATCGTATATACACTTATGGCAAACACATGCCATACTGATATCACGACAAACACATGTCATACTAATATCGTATATACACTCATGGCAGACATATATCATACTGATTTTGTATAAACACTCACTCACTTCAAACACATGTCATACATATATCGTAGATACACTCACGGCAAACACATGACATACTGATATCGTATATACACTCCCGGTAAACACATGCCATACAGATATCGTATATACACTTACGGCCGAACACATGACATGCTGATATTAGGGCAAACACATGCCATACAGATATACACTCATGGCAAACACATGCGATACTGATATCGCATATTCACTCAGGTCAAATACATGCCATGTCGATATCGTATATATCATCACGACAAACACTTGCCATACTGATATCGTAGATACACTCACGGCAAACACATGTCAAACTGATATCGTAGATACACCCACGGCAAACACATGCCATGCGGATATCGTATATACACTCACTGCAAACACATTGAATACTGATATCGTACATTCACTCACGGTAAACGCATGTCATACTGATATCGTATATTCACTCACGGTAAACGCATGTCATACTGATATCGTACATTCACGCACGGTAAACGCATGTCATTCTGATATCGTATATTCACTCACTGCAAACTTTTGTCATACTGATATCGTACATTCATGCACGGTAAACGCATGCCATACTGATATCGTACATTCACGCACGGTAAACGCATGTCATACTGATATCGTATATTCACTCACTGCAAACATATGACATACTGATATCGTGTATAACTCACGGCAAACACATGTCATACTGATATCGTATATTCACTCACTGCAAACACATGGCATACTGATATCGCAAAATCACTCACGGCAAACACATACCATACTGATATCGTATATTCACTCACGGCAAACACATGCCATACTGACATCGTATTTACACTCACGGCAAACATATGACATACTGATATCGTGTATAACTCACGGCAAACGCATGCCATACTGATATCGTATATACACTCACTGCAAACACATGCCATACTGATAAAATTATCTTATATTCACTCACGGCAAACACATGCCATACTGATATCGTATATTCACTCACGGCAAACACATGTCATACTGATATCGTATATTCACTCACGGCAAACACATGCCATACTGATAACGTATATACACACACGGCAAATACATGACATACTTATATCGTACATTCACTCACGGCAAACACATGCCATACTGATATCATATATACACTCACGGCAAACACATGTCATACTGATCTCGTATATACACTCACGGAAAACATATGACATACTGATATCGTGTATAACTCACGGCAAACGCATGCCATACTGATATCGTATATACACTCACTGCAAACACATGCCATACTGATATCTTATATTCACTCACGGCAAACACATGTCATACTGATATCGTATATTCATTCACGGCAAATACATGCCATACTGATAACGTATATACACTCACGGCAAATACATGACATACTGATATCGTACATTCACTCACAGCAAACACATGCCATACTGATATCATATATACACTCACGGCATACACATGTCATACTGATCTCGTATTTACACTCATGGCAAACACATGGCATACTGATATCGTTGATACACTCATGGCAAACGCATGCCATACTTATATCGTATATTCACTCACGGCAAACACATGCCATACTGATATCGTATATTCACTCATGACAAACACATGCCATACTGATATCGCATATTCACTCACGGCAAACACATGTCATACCGATACCATTTACCAGGTTCTCAGTCAATGTTATACCATATATAACATGTTAACTTTTCCCTAAAAAACACACTCACAAATGCTTTAAAATAAAAACGATTATTTTTCTTTCATGAAGGTTATCTTAATTTTGTATTACCTATAATTTGATATAATAATCAATTTGGCAAAATGTTGTTCAGAACCGTCTTTGTATTTGGTTTAAAGAGTTGTTATACATATTTGTTTACAGTCGTTTACTGAGCATCTGCGTTCATACGATGTCTTTAACGTATTATATTTCGTTTACGAGTACAAAACGGTAGTCTTCATTTAAATATATTTTTTGTCGTTTAATTATCTTCCAGGTCTTTGAAAGGTAACCCCTTCTCTTCCATTCGTGATTACTATTATTTAGCATTACAGGGAATGTAGGCAGTGGATGAAAGACGTGACTGTTATAGCGCCTCCGTTGTCGAGTGGTTAACGGGTTCGAATCCCACTGGGAACCAGACTCGTAATTGATTCTTACTGATGACGGAAAGTTTACAATAATGGTTCTATCCAGGAAAAGTGGGTGGTCTGAATTCACCACAAAAAAATCGACCGTCATATATAATCTTGCATGTGTTGAAAATGACGTAAAACACCATACACACAAAGCAAATACATGTCTTAGTACGCTACACACAAAACAAATATATGTCTTAGTACACTAGTGTATTACACATGCAAATGAGAACCGACTCACTGTGTTTTACACAGTAAAATATTTAACACCAACTAATATCAATAAAAATGCTTGTTTTTCGAGTTGATGACAGTTTTAGCTCGACTGATCAGAGATCAGCAGAGCTTATGCCGTGGTGCGGCGTCCGTCGTCCGTCCGTCTGTATGTCTGTCTGTCTGTCCGTAATTTTTTATTTGTAGCGACTTCTCCTCTGAAACTACTCGATGGATATTTATGAAACTTTACAGAAATGTTGCCCATGAACTCTAGTTGATCCTAGCAAAAATTCATGTTGATGTGAAATCCAAGATGGCCGCTAAAGTTAAAAATAGATTTTTAAAATACAAGTTTGTAGCGACTTCCTCTTGAAAACTATAATCGATATTGATATGGGACTTTTTCTAAAATGATAAGCATGATATGATGTTGGTTCTTCTCAAAAATTGTTTGATTCGACGTTAAACATGGCTGCCAGTGGCCATCTTTGTTTACACAGAGTTATATAGTAAAAACTTGTAGCGACTACTTCTCTGAAACTACTTTGCGGATTTTCATGAAATGTTACAGAAATGTTGCTCTTAATGTCTTATTGATCTAAGCAAAATTTCAGGTCAGCCAGAAATTCAAGATGGCCGCCACGGCTAAAAATATATTTAAAACAAATAAATTTGTAGCGACTACTTCTTGAAAACTGTAAGAGATATTGATATGGGACGTTTTCTAAAATAATCGGCATGACATGATGTTGATCCGTGTCGAAATTTATTTTGATGCGACTTTAAACATGGCCACTAGCGGCCATCTTTGTTTACATTGATTTATATAGTAAAAAGGTCAATCAGGTATTCAAGATGGCCGACAAAGCTAAAAATAGACATTGATTCAACATTAAATATGGCTGCAGCGGCCATCTTTGTTTACATAGAGTTACTTATAGCGACTTCTCCTCTGAAACTACTTGACGAATTTTTATGAAACTTCACAGGAATGTTTCTCTTGATGTCTAATTGATCCCAGATTTTTTTTAGGTCGGCCGGAAATTCAAGATGGCCGCCATGGCTAAAAACAGATTTTAAAAAAAAGTTTGTAGCGACTACTTCTAAAAAACTGTAAGTGATATTGATATGGGACTTTTTCTAAAATGATCAGCATGACATGATGTTGATCCTTGTCGAAAATTATTTTGATTCGACATTAAACATGGGCGCCACTGGCCATCTTTGTTTACATAGATTTATATAGGAAAAACTTGTAGCGACTACTCCTCTGAAACTACTTGACGAATTGTTATGAAACTTCACAGAAATGTTGCTCTTGATGTCTAATTGATCCCAGAATTTGTTGAGGTCGGCCGGAATTTCCAGATGGCCGCCATGGCTAAAAACAGATTTTTAGAAAAAGTTTGTAGCGACTACTTCTTGGAAAGTGTAAGTCATATTGATATGCAACTATTTCTAAAATGATCAGCATGACATGATGTTGATCCTTGTCGAAAATTATTTTGAATCGACATTAAACATGGGCGCCAGTGGCCATCTTTGTTTACATAGAGTTTGTATAGTAAAATTAGTAGAGACTACTCCTCTGAAACTACTTGACGGATGTTCATGAAACTTCACAGGAATGTTGCTCTTGATGTCTAGTTGCTCCTAGCACAGTTTCAGGTCGGCCGGAAATTCAAGATGGCCACCACGGCTAAACATAGATCTTTAAAAACAAGTTTGTAGCGACTACTTCTTGAAAACTGTAAATGATATGGGACTTTTTCTGAAATGATCAGTATGGCAAGATGTTGATCCTTGTCGAAAATTATTTTGATTCGACATAAAACATGGCTGCCAGTGGCCATCTTTGTTTACCTAGAGTTATATAGTAAAAACTTCAACTTTTAGCGACTTCTCCTCTGAAACTACTTGACATATTTTTATGAAACTTCACAGGAATGCTGATCTAGCTATCAAAATCTGTCAGTAGAGGTCATTGACCTCTTGTTTATTAGATGTGTTTCATTGATACTATGATAATTGCTGGAGTGTATCGAATAACACAGGGCCGGATGCCCTTGTCAGTCATGCCACGTAAGGTAATAAATTAGGTCAAAATTCAACCAAGTGCAAAAAAGGAGAGGAAATTATTAAAATAAATCTAATCCAAAGATAACCAAACGTGGATCAAATACTTATGGGTACAATATATCGGTCATGTTCGATAACCAGCCATATTGCACAAGTATGCATGGAGTTATTGCCCCTTAATTGGTGATTCTTTTCATTGACGATGGTCGCTCATTAATTAAAGTAATTGTAACTGAAGTTTTACCAAACTTGGATACATTGCTTCTGCTTCGCTGGCGATATACGACCACCATACAATCTACGGCTTCTCGCCTATCAGCACTAAGGGTTCGAATCCCACTGGGAGCTCGACTTGTAAGTGAGAAAGTGTCGTCGATTCTTACGGATTGCGGGAGATATACATTACTGGTTCTACCAAGGAATAAGGGTGTGTGTTGCTTCTACTACTACAAATCAACCGTCATACATAGCTTAAAATAATCTTAACATGTTCGTCCAACACCAAACAAACAAACAAACAAACATACACAAGATGACAATGTAAAGAGAGGGAAGGGAAAAACAGGTACAGAATAAGAATAGGTTAGACTTTTTATTAAAATTAGTGTCAAATGGACTGAAACGGCGCACTAGAATATAAGATACGAAACTAACCCCATTGTGGTCCTGGTGCAATGCCATTCACCACCATACCTGAAATGATAAAAGACAATTAGCTTTCAACAAATGACGTGTCATCGAAAGCACGTGTTATCGATAGCACGAGCATCGATAGCGACATAACTGCAAATTAGGTATCAAATCCGTGTTGTTTAAAGTCTCTATCCCGCCATCAACAGGCTCAGTTTACAACAGATGTATACCATTCTAAACCTACTTGACGACGCATTATAATAAAATGCTCTTACCTGCAAAGCCAAAACCCCAAAACTGGTACGTCGAATTAAGAGTTCCCAACTCATAATTCATTTTACGCATATTCAGTCTCGAGTATTATTACTCGTGAATAAACCTATAGGTTTAATCGTCAAATATACATTATGTTACGGATAGGGTTTGGATAAACGATTTTGTAGTGTAACTTTGCCGTTATTTGTCGGGTTAGTGTCTTTAAAGCCCGAAAGCTAAGCGGTTTGTAACCCCTTATTGTGAACCCTTGTATGCTTGTGGTGTCGCACTGTTCTACTGCTTATTCTTGTAATTGTTTGGTTTGACTGCATTCTGGGAAAGCTTTATTTCCTGTTAAAAAATAATAACGCAACTTATTTAATACGGAATCGTTCACATGTATGTCGCAATGATTCTTCTTCTTCTTCTTCTATAACCCAAAATGTTTATAACATCTACTATTTTGGTTTCTTCAAAGAAAACTGGTATTTTTGGATTAATTAGCGCCGGACTAGTTTTTTCGGACCAAAAAAAAAAAAAAAAAAATGTAAAACAAGAGGCCAAAGAGGGCCTGCGGACGCTCTACAGGCTAAAATGGCTCTTATATCAAGGATTGTCGACATAAAATTCCAATCAGTACTTCTTTTAAAACATTGCAAAAACAACAAGGCTAGGCAGGCCTTAGGTCGCTCACCTGGTAATCATGGGCAATAAGTCAACTAGATATCATAGCAATGCTTCCGGCTAAGTTCCATCAACAAACACAAAAAACAAACAAAAGACGAAAAGAAAAGTAATTTAAAAAAAAGGAAATAAAAAGAAATAAATAATAAAAAAAAATGAAAAAAATAAATAAAAATGAATGAATCATGTTTTACGACACGTCGACACATAAATAGGTCATATTGTGCGAATAAAAGTGATGGAAGATGAAGAAATGAAGTAGTTATTGAAAAGTAATGTAAATGTATAAAGATAAAACTATAAAAAAAAAGAACAAAAATAAATCAAATGAAAAATAATAAAAATAAAAACAAATTGAAAAAAACAACAACAAGAAAACAATATATATATATATACTAATAATAAAAAGTAAAAAAATCTGGTAAAGATCGGATGAAAAATGAACGCACTATCATCTTGAGGCAAAATATAGCATTTCTAACTAAATCAAGGGCAATACCGCCGCTGTTGGTGGTCCGATCTGGCTCGTTTTTAAACTTTTCCGAGCTTTTATTGACATTAACAATCTGGTAAAGTTTGGTAAAGATCGAATACAAAATGAAGGCCCTGTCGTCTTAAAGAGGCAACATATAGCATGTTCAACTAAATCAAGGGCCATAACTCTGCTATTACTGGTCCGATCTGGCTGGTTTTCAGATTGGTCCGAGCTTTTATTGATATTAACGAACTGTTAAAGTTGTGTAAAGATCGGATGAGAAATGAAGGCCCTATTGTCTTTACGAGGCAACATCCCATAAGCTCTGCTGGCCAGTAGAGCTAAAAAGTAAAACAAAAAAATTGGAGACAATTGGAAAACCGAGACTTTTGAAATAAAATTACATTTATTATATACTTCCAAGTGAAATAGTGGATTGTATGGTTAAAATAAACCTTATATTCTCATTGTTTATATTTTCACCGGAAAAAAATGGAAGTACTTTTTTCTACATTTGCTTATAACAGTCATAATTCGTGTCAAAGTTTAGAACTATATTCTATGCGCACTAAATATATGGAAATTGCCTCACGCGCTGGCGTTACTATATTTATCCGCGAATACGTTGTAGTGGAACTATCGGAATGAAACGTATTTTCTGTTTAGAATATTTGTTGGTTTGTCGTGTATATAGGATTTATTTTCATCTCGAAGTGAGAAAACTTATATTTTCACTCGTGCTTTAATATCCTCTGTATATTTTAGTTATGAAAGTAAATATAACAGTAGAACAAGTAAAGAAACTTTCACAGAACACAAACAACCAAAAAAAACGCATTAAAATATAGAAGAAAGTATCCACGACCACAAACACAGAAGTTTTGACAATAGGGGTACCGCTTTGGAACTGACAGTGGAAAACATGCCACTAGGGAGCAAATTAGACAGCACTAAAATGCACTATCAGTATAACACAAAAATGATCATGTATATATGAATATAAAAAATAAAACCTATATGAAGCCACAAAGCAAGAACTCAGAAGCAGAAGCCGGAGTAACAGGATGATAGACGACAATCCAAGATTGAGGACAAACATCAAACGTAACCATCTCTTTCAGATTTAGGTAGACGTCACCATAGGGTCCACAATCTGTCGGGTCATCACACAATCGAAGAGGAAATAATAGTGGTTGACTGTAAATAGGTCAACCACTAAACATGTAGTGATAGGGTATCTGTCAAAGAATTACTGCATGACCGTTTTCCAAAGTTCATTTCGGACTTTTCAAATTGTCAAAAATAACATTGGTGTGTGTCACCTTTACTGTTTTACCTTTCTTACCGCCTATCCCAAATGATTACACTGATTATACACTGTTAAAGATGAATGGCCACCCTTGTTGTAGTATTATCAATTAACACATTTAACTCTTAAACGGCATATGAAAATTTCTTGATAGTCCCGGAGAGAAACATATATTTAAAACCGCTACTAAGTTGTATGTAAAAAAAAGTATTATTTGCATGACGTAGATACTACTTTTACACTGCGTAACAGCACGGGGAAATGAGGTAAATCTGAATTGTATAGCTGCACAGCTATTGCCAGATAATTGATAAATGCATTTACCTGTGGATTAATTTACCTGTTCAAAGTTTTCTACGTCATCAAATAAAGTCTTATTCTTGCTTTTCACAGATATTGCAATGTGTGAATTGTAATCTATTGTTGCGTATTGATTTCTATTTAAATAAACATAAACATGTTCATGAAACAAAACATGGCCGGAGAACTTTAAATATATCGAATCACTTGATTATGCCTCGTCATAGGGCTATGAAGGTTCGATGCAATCCTCCATGATTTACAATATTTGCATATACGTATTAATTTGCTAAAAGTTAAACAAATGACCCGTGAGTTAAAACAAACAATCGCTTTGCGAAACACGCAGGTGGTCAGTGCTACAAAAAGCAACAAAAAATATAAACTCTATTTTATGAATTAGAAAAATGCATTCTATTTTAAATAAAGCTTTTTAATACAATTCTCAGTTTAGAGAAAATTAATATCAAATTCTATTTTACCGCGATATTGCATGACACATTATATAAAAGATATACATGTTGCCATGACAACAGGTCTCTTGTTATAATAATACAAATGATAACGCTGGAGTCTGTAAGTCTACATTGTTACGTAGTGTCTAGATGGTGGGTTGTTACTGTAAGTGTACATTGTTACGGAGTGTCTAGATGGTGGGTTGTTACTGTAAGTGTACATTGTTACGGAGTGTCTAGATGATGGGTTGTTACTGTAAGTGTACATTGTTACGTAGTGTCTAGATGGTGGGTTGTTACTGTAAGTCTACATTGTTACGTAGTATCTAGATGGTGGGTTGTTACTGTAAGTTTACATTGCACGTAGTGTCTAGATGATGGGTTGTTACTGTAAGTGTACATTGTTACGTAGTGTCTAGATGGTGGGTTGTTACTGTAAGTGTACATTGTTACGTAGTGTCTAGATGGTGGGTTGTTACTGTAAGTGTACATTGTTACGGAGTGTCTAGATGGTGGGATGTTACTGTAAGTGTACAGTGTTACGTAGTGTCTAGATGATGGGTTGTTACTGTAAGTGTACATTGTTACGGAGTGTCTAGATGGTGGGTTGTTACTGTAAGTGTACAGTGTTACGTAGTGTCTAGATGATGGGTTGTTACTGTAAGTGTACAGTGTTACGTAGTGTCTAGATGGTGGGTTGTTACTGTAAGTGTACATTGTTACGTAGTGTCTAGATGGTGGGTTGTTACTGTAAGTGTACATTGTTACGTAGTGTCTAGATGGTGGGTTGTTACTGTAAGTGTACATTGTTACGTAGTGTCTAGATGATGGGTTGTTACTGTAAGTGTACATTGTTACGTAGTGTCTAGATGGTGGGTTGTTACTGTAAGTGTACATTGTTACGTAGTGTCTAGATGGTGGGTTGTTACTGTAAGTGTACATTGTTACGGAGTGTCTAGATGGTGGGATGTTACTGTAAGTGTACAGTGTTACGTAGTGTCTAGATGATGGGTTGTTACTGTAAGTGTACATTGTTACGTAGTGTCTAGATGGTGGGTTGTTACTGTAAGTGTACAGTGTTACGTAGTGTCTAGATGGTGGGTTATTACTGTAAGTGTACATTGTTACGGAGTGTCTAGATGGTGGGTTGTTACTGTACGTCTACATTGTTACGTAGTGTCTAGATGGTGGGTTATTACTGTAAGTGTACAGTGTTACGTAGTGTCTAGATGGTGGGTTGTTACTGTAAGTGTACAGTGTTACGGAGTGTCTAGATGATGGGTTGTTACTGTAAGTGTACATTGTTACGTAGTGTCTAGATGGTGGGTTGTTACTGTAAGTGTACAGTGTTACGTAGTGTCTAGATGGTGGGTTGTTACTGTAAGTGTACATTGTTACGGAGTGTCTAGATGGTGGGTTGTTACTGTAAGTGTACAGTGTTACGTAGTGTCTAGATGGTGGGTTGTTACTGTAAGTGTACATTGTTACGTAGTGTCTAGATGGTGGGTTGTTACTGTAAGTCTACATTGTTACGTAGTGTCTAGATGGTGGGTTGTTACTGTAAGTGTACATTGTTACGGAGTGTCTAGATGGTGGATTGTTACTGTAAGTGTACAGTGTTACGTAGTGTCTAGATGGTGGGTTGTTACTGTAAGTCTACATTGTTACGTAGTGTCTAGATGGTGGGTTGTTACTGTAAGTCTACATTGTTACGTAGTGTCTAGATGGTGGGTTGTTACTGTAAGTGTACATTGTTACGTAGTATCAAGATGATGGGTTGTTACTGTACGTGTACATTGTTACGTAGTGTCTAGATGGTGGGTTGTTACTGTAAGTCTACATTGTTACGTAGTGTCTAGATGGTGGGTTGTTACTGTAAGTCTACATTGTTACGTAGTGTCTAGATGGTGGGTTGTTACTGTAAGTCTACATTGTTACGTAGTGTCTAGATGGTGGGTTGTTACTGTAAGTGTACATTGTTACGTAGTGTCTAGATGGTGGGTTGTTACTGTAAGTGTACAGTGTTACGGAGTGTCTAGATGATGGGTTGTTACTGTAAGTCTACATTGTTACGTAGTGTCTAGATGATGGGTTGTTACTGTAAGTGTACATTGTTACGTAGTGTCTAGATGGTGGGTTGTTACTGTAAGTGGACATTGTTACGTAGTGTCTAGATGATGGGTTGTTACTGTAAGTGTACATTGTTACGTAGTGTCTAGATGGTGGGTTGTTACTGTAAGTGTACATTGTTACGTAGTGTCTAGATGGTGGATTGTTACTGTAAGTGTACATTGTTACGTAGTGTCTAGATGGTGGGTTGTTACTGTAAGTGTACATTGTTACGTAGTGTCTAGATGATGGGTTGTTACTGTAAGTGTACATTGTTACGTAGTGTCTAGATGGTGGGTTGTTACTGTAAGTGTACATTGTTACGTAGTGTCTAGATGGTGGATTGTTACTGTAAGTGTACATTGTTACGTAGTGTCTAGATGGTGGGTTGTTACTGTAAGTGTACATTGTTACGTAGTGTCTAGATGGTGGGTTGTTACTGTAAGTGTACATTGTTACGTAGTGTCTAGATGGTGGGTTGTTACTGTAAGTGTACATTGTTACGTAGTGTCTAGATGGTGGGTTGTTACTGTAAGTGTACATTGTTACGGAGTGTCTATATGGTGGGTTGTTACTGTAAGTGTACATTGTTACGTAGTGTCTAGATGGTGGGTTGTTACTGTAAGTGTACATTGTTACGTAGTGTCTAGATGGTGGGTTGTTACTGTAAGTGTACATTGTTACGTAGTGTCTAGATGGTGGGTTGTTACTGTAAGTGTACATTGTTACGGAGTGTCTATATGGTGGGTTGTTACTGTAAGTGTACAGTGTTACGTAGTGTCTATATGGTGGGTTGTTACTGTAAGTGTACATTGTTACGTAGTGTCTAGATGGTGGGTTGTTACTGTAAGTGTACATTGTTACGTAGTGTCTAGATGGTGGGTTGTTACTGTAAGTGGACAGTGTTACGTAGTGTCTAGATGGTGGGTTGTTACTGTAAGTGTACATTGTTACGTAGTGTCTAGATGGTGGGTTGTTACTGTAAGTGTACATTGTTACGTAGTGTCTAGATGGTGGATTGTTACTGTAAGTGTACATTGTTACGTAGTGTCTAGATGGTGGGTTGTTACTGTAAGTGTACATTGTAACGTAGTGTCTAGATGGTGGGTTATTACTGTAAGTGGACAGTGTTACGTAGTGTCTAGATGGTGGGTTATTACTGTAAGTGTACATTGTTACGGAGTGTCTAGATGGTGGGTTATTACTGTAAGTGTACATTGTTACGTAGTGTCTAGATGATGGGTTGTTACTGTAAGTGGACAGTGTTACGTAGTGTCTAGATGGTGGGTTGTTACTGTAAGTGTACAGTGTTACGTAGTGTCTAGATGGTGGGTTGTTACTGTAAGTGTACATTGCACGTAGTGTCTAGATGATGGGTTGTTACTGTAAGTGTACATTGTTACGTAGTGTCTAGATGGTGGGTTGTTACTGTAAGTGTACAGTGTTACGTAGTGTCTAGATGGTGGGTTGTTACTGTAAGTGTACATTGCACGTAGTGTCTAGATGGTGGGTTGTTACTGTAAGTGTACATTGTTACGGAGTGTCTAGATGGTGGGTTGTTACTGTAAGTCTACATTGTTACGTAGTGTCTAGATGGTGGGTTGTTACTGTAAGTGTACATTGTTACGTAGTGTCTAGATGATGGGTTGTTACTGTAAGTGTACATTGTTACGTAGTGTCTAGATGGTGGGTTGTTACTGTAAGTCTACATTGTTACGTAGTGTCTAGATGATGGGTTGTTACTGTAAGTGTACATTGTTACGTAGTGTCTAGATGGTGGGTTGTTACTGTAAGTGTACATTGTTACGTAGTGTCTAGATGGTGGGTTGTTACTGTAAGTGTACATTGTTACGTAGTGTCTAGATGATGGGTTGTTACTGTAAGTGTACATTGTTACGTAGTGTCTAGATGGTGGGTTGTTACTGTAAGTCTACATTGTTACGTAGTGTCTAGATGATGGGTTGTTACTGTAAGTGTACATTGTTACGTAGTGTCTAGATGGTGGGTTGTTACTGTAAGTGTACATTGTTACGTAGTGTCTAGATGGTGGGTTGTTACTGTAAGTGTACAGTGTTACGGAGTGTCTAGATGATGGGTTGTTACTGTAAGTGTACATTGTTACGTAGTGTCTAGATGGTGGGTTGTTACTGTAAGTGTACATTGTTACGTAGTGTCTAGATGGTGGGTTGTTACTGTAAGTGTACATTGTTACGTAGTGTCTAGATGGTGGGTTGTTACTGTAAGTGTACAGTGTTACGGAGTGTCTAGATGATGGGTTGTTACTGTAAGTGTACATTGTTACGTAGTGTCTAGATGGTGGGTTGTTACTGTAAGTGTACAGTGTTACGGAGTGTCTAGATGATGGGTTGTTACTGTAAGTGTACATTGTTACGTAGTGTCTAGATGGTGGGTTGTTACTGTAAGTGTACAGTGTTACGTAGTGTCTAGATGGTGGGTTGTTACTGTAAGTGTACATTGTTACGGAGTGTCTAGATGATGGGTTGTTACTGTAAGTGTACATTGTTACGTAGTGTCTAGATGGTGGGTTGTTACTGTAAGTGTACATTGTTACGTAGTGTCTAGATGATGGGTTGTTACTGTAAGTGTACATTGTTACGTAGTGTCTAGATGGTGGGTTGTTACTGTAAGTCTACATTGTTACGTAGTGTCTAGATGGTGGGTTGTTACTGTAAGTGTACATTGTTACGTAGTGTCTAGATGATGGGTTGTTACTGTAAGTGTACATTGTTACGTAGTGTCTAGATGGTGGGTTGTTACTGTAAGTCTACATTGTTACGTAGTGTCTAGATGGTGGGTTGTTACTGTAAGTGTACAGTGTTACGTAGTGTCTAGATGATGGGTTGTTACTGTAAGTGTACATTGTTACGTAGTGTCTAGATGGTGGGTTGTTACTGTAAGTGTACAGTGTTACGTAGTGTCTAGATGATGGGTTGTTACTGTAAGTGTACATTGTTACGTAGTGTCTAGATGGTGGGTTGTTACTGTAAGTCTACATTGTTACGTAGTGTCTAGATGGTGGGTTGTTACTGTAAGTGTACATTGTTACGTAGTGTCTAGATGATGGGTTGTTACTGTAAGTGTACATTGTTACGTAGTGTCTAGATGGTGGGTTGTTACTGTAAGTCTACATTGTTACGTAGTGTCTAGATGGTGGGTTGTTACTGTAAGTGTACATTGTTACGTAGTGTCTAGATGATGGGTTGTTACTGTAAGTGTACATTGTTACGTAGTGTCTAGATGGTGGGTTGTTACTGTAAGTCTACATTGTTACGTAGTGTCTAGATGGTGGGTTGTTACTGTAAGTGTACAGTGTTACGTAGTGTCTAGATGATGGGTTGTTACTGTAAGTGTACATTGTTACGTAGTGTCTAGATGGTGGGTTGTTACTGTAAGTGTACATTGTTACGTAGTGTCTAGATGGTGTGTTGTTACTGTAAGTGTACATTGTTACGGAGTGTCTAGATGATGGGTTGTTACTGTAAGTGTACAGTGTTACGTAGTGTCTAGATGATGGGTTGTTACTGTAAGTGTACATTGTTACGTAGTGTCTAGATGGTGGGTTGTTACTGTAAGTGTACATTGTTACGGAGTGTCTAGATGGTGGGTTGTTACTGTAAGTGTACAGTGTTACGTAGTGTCTAGATGGTGGGTTGTTACTGTAAGTGTACATTGTTACGGAGTGTCTAGATGGTGGGTTGTTACTGTAAGTCTACATTGTTACGTAGTGTCTAGATGGTGGGTTGTTACTGTAAGTGTACATTGTTACGTAGTGTCTAGATGGTGGGTTGTTACTGTAAGTGTACATTGTTACGTAGTGTCTAGATGGTGGGTTGTTACTGTAAGTGTACATTGTTACGGAGTGTCTAGATGATGGGTTGTTACTGTAAGTGTACAGTGTTACGTAGTGTCTAGATGATGGGTTGTTACTGTAAGTGTACATTGTTACGTAGTGTCTAGATGGTGGGTTGTTACTGTAAGTGTACAGTGTTACTTAGTGTCTAGATGATGGGTTGTTACTGTAAGTCTACATTGTTACGTAGTGTCTAGATGGTGGGTTGTTACTGTAAGTGTACATTGTTACGGAGTGTCTAGATGGTGGGTTGTTACTGTAAGTGTACAGTGTTACGTAGTGTCTAGATGGTGGGTTGTTACTGTAAGTGTACATTGTTACGGAGTGTCTAGATGGTGGGTTGTTACTGTAAGTGTACATTGTTACGTAGTGTCTAGATGGTGGGTTGTTACTGTAAGTGTACAGTGTTACGTAGTGTCTAGATGGTGGGTTGTTACTGTAAGTGTACATTGTTACGTAGTGTCTAGATGGTGGGTTGTTACTGTAAGTGTACAGTGTTACGTAGTGTCTAGATGATGGGTTGTTACTGTAAGTGTACATTGTTACGGAGTGTCTAGATGATGGGTTGTTACTGTAAGTGTACAGTGTTACGTAGTGTCTAGATGATGGGTTGTTACTGTAAGTGGACATTGTTACGTAGTGTCTAGATGGTGGGATGTTACTGTAAGTGTACATTGTTACGTAGTGTCTAGATGATGGGTTGTTACTGTAAGTGTACAGTGTTACGTAGTGTCTAGATGATGGGTTGTTACTGTAAGTGTACAGTGTTACGTAGTGTCTAGATGATGGGTTGTTACTGTAAGTGTACATTGTTACGGAGTGTCTAGATGATGGGTTGTTACTGTAAGTGTACAGTGTTACGTAGTGTCTAGATGGTGGGTTGTTACTGTAAGTGTACAGTGTTACGTAGTGTCTAGATGGTGGGTTGTTACTGTAAGTGTACATTGTTACGGAGTGTCTAGATGATGGGTTGTTACTGTAAGTGTACATTGTTACGGAGTGTCTAGATGATGGGTTGTTACTGTAAGTGTACAGTGTTACGTAGTGTCTAGATGGTGGGTTGTTACTGTAAGTGTACATTGTTACGTAGTGTCTAGATGATGGGTTGTTACTGTAAGTGTACATTGTTACGGAGTGTCTAGATGATGGGTTGTTACTGTAAGTGTACAGTGTTACGTAGTGTCTAGATGGTGGGTTGTTACTGTAAGTGTACAGTGTTACGTAGTGTCTAGATGATGGGTTGTTACTGTAAGTGTACATTGTTACGGAGTGTCTAGATGATGGGTTGTTACTGTAAGTGTACAGTGTTACGTAGTGTCTAGATGGTGGGTTGTTACTGTAAGTGTACAGTGTTACGTAGTGTCTAGATGGTGGGTTGTTACTGTAAGTGGACAGTGTTACTTAGTGTCTAGGTGATGGGTTGTTACTGTAAGTTTACATTGCACGTAGTGTCTAGATGGTGGGTTGTTACTGTAAGTGTACATTGTTACGGAGTGTCTAGATGGTGGATTGTTACTGTAAGTGGACAGTGTTACTTAGTGTCTAGGTGATGGGTTGTTACTGTAAGTTTACATTGTTACGTAGTGTCTAGATGATGGGTTGTTACTGTAAGTGTACATTGTTACGTAGTGTCTAGATGGTGGGTTGTTACTGTAAGTGGACAGTGTTACTTAGTGTCTAGGTGATGGGTTGTTACTGTAAGTTTACATTGCACGTAGTGTCTAGATGGTGGGTTGTTACTGTAAGTGTACATTGTTACGGAGTGTCTAGATGGTGGATTGTTACTGTAAGTGGACAGTGTTACTTAGTGTCTAGGTGATGGGTTGTTACTGTAAGTTTACATTGCACGTAGTGTCTAGATGGTGGGTTGTTACTGTAAGTGTACATTGTTACGTAGTGTCTAGATGGTGGGTTGTTACTGTAAGTGTACAGTGTTACGGAGTGTCTAGATGATGGGTTGTTACTGTAAGTGTACATTGTTACGTAGTGTCTAGATGGTGGGTTGTTACTGTAAGTGTACAGTGTTACGTAGTGTCTAGATGGTGGGTTGTTACTGTACGTCTACATTGTTACGTAGTGTCTAGATGGTGGGTTGTTACTGTAAGTCTACATTGTTACGTAGTGTCTAGGTGATGGGTTGTTACTGTAAGTGGACAGTGTTACTTAGTGTCTAGGTGATGGGTTGTTACTGTAAGTGTACATTGTTACGTAGTGTCTATATGGTGGGTTGTTACTGTAAGTGGACAGTGTTACTTAGTGTCTAGGTGATGGGTTGTTACTGTAAGTCTACATTGTTACGTAGTGTCTAGATGGTGGGTTGTTACTGTAAGTGTACATTGTTACGTAGTGTCTATATGGTGGGTTGTTACTGTAAGTGGACAGTGTTACTTAGTGTCTAGATGGTGGGTTGTTACTGTAAGTCTACATTGTTACGTAGTGTCTATATGGTGGGTTGTTACTGTAAGTGGACAGTGTTACTTAGTGTCTAGGTGATGGGTTGTTACTGTAAGTTTACATTGCACGTAGTGTCTAGATGATGGGTTGTTACTGTAAGTGTACATTGTTACGTAGTGTCTATATGGTGGGTTGTTACTGTAAGTGCACATTGTTACGTAGTGTCTAGATGGTGGGTTGTTACTGTAAGTCTACATTGTTACGTAGTGTCTATATGGTGGGTTGTTACTGTAAGTGGACAGTGTTACTTAGTGTCTAGGTGATGGGTTGTTACTGTAAGTTTACATTGCACGTAGTGTATAGATGGTGGGTTGTTACAACGTATTTTATAATAATTATGATATGTTTTTCACATTTACTGGAACAACCAGATAAAACTAATTACTACAAGTAAACGATGATACAAAGTATCGCAAGCTACACAAGAAAACAGGAAATAGTATATAGCTGGTCAGAACAGTTACACAAGACAACAGGAAGGGGATTGTTGCTGGTCAGAACAGGTACACAAACAATAGGACATGGAATGTAGCTGGTCAGAACAGTTACAGAAGGAAACAGGAGGGGGATAGTAGCTGGTCAAAACAGGTACACAATAAATCAGGATATGAAATGTAGCGGTCAGAACAGTTACACAAGAAAACAGGAAGGGGATAGTAGCTGGTCAGAACAGTTACACGAGAAAACAGGAAATTAAATGTAGCTGGTCAGAAAAGTTACACAAGTAACAGGAAGGGGATAACAACTGGTCAGAACTTTACACAAGAAAACAGGAAATGGAATGCAGCTGGTGAGAAAAGTTATACAAGTAAACAGGAAATGATATGTAACAAGTCAGAATAGTTACACAAGAAAACAGGAAATGGAATGTAGCCGGTCAGAACAGTTACACAAGAAAACCGGAAATGGAATGTAGCCGGTCAGAACAGTTCACACAAATTGAATGTAGCTGGTCAGAACAGTTACACAAGAAAACAGGAAATGGAATGTAGCCGGACAGAACAGTTACACAAGAAAACAGGAAATGAATTGTGAATATCAAGAAAACTGACAGTGTGTAGATTTTAAGAAACACTTTTATTTTTAATTGTTAACAATCAAAACTAATGCATATGAATACATTTCTCATGAAATATTTGAGCAATAGATACATAAGTCATCATGAGACAAAATGAACATGTTTTTAATTGTATCACTCTTGTTGTATAATGTTATAATATGAATATGATAGACATCTGATATACGAGTATAATATATGTAATGGCTCACTAATTAGAATGTTGTTTAAAGAAACTAACCCACCAAAAAACGGCAAAATTGCACAACAATACCGTTCATCAAAACTCTATTCAGATGTTTAGGTCATATAATAATGTATAATACACGGTGTACAGCTGTTATAACATTTGCCTGTTGATGGTTAGAATATGAAGAACATGGAAATTATTATAGTGATAAACAAAAATACTGGAATGAAAATTTAATCATTAAATATATAAACAGCAAACATAATAGCAATTTGATGGAAAGATTAGTGTATGTGAAGTTTATATTAGTTTTTCAGCAATGTAAGTGTACTTTAGAAGAAAGGATTTACTGTCAGAATATACTATTTTTTATTGAAATATGATCAGTAGTTCGTGATAACAAGTTGCAGTGGAGCAGACTTAAACTCGTAAGAAGATGCTTCAGTTAATGTTTCATCAAAATCTGTTTAAGGACAATTACTACAGTTGTGTGTGCATATATTTATTCGCGCATACCTGTTAGAGAGCGTCTATGTACACAAATACCATACGTATTTAATTTGTTTGATATAGTTTTCACTAGTTTTCATTATTATCGCATTATTATCATCTTTAAAGGGACAACGTTTATTAAGCAATAAAATCAGCACCTCGGTATATTAATCCTGTTTCTGTTTGATTTTAAAAATGCTTGCATATATAATCAAATAAAAAATGGATATTTTAAAATTTTCTTCGTTATTCTACCAGATGTGTAAATATATTATTGGTGCAATATAATCAGTAGTAAGTAATATGCAAAAACAACAATTCACTTTATTCTATTCTTATAATTAATATTAAAATAAATCTATGAAAAGAGAGATGATTTTAATTTTGATAATGTTAATAATCCCCCATTTAGATGGGGATGTGACCCGAGCTACTTCTTATGGAATCTATGTTTCTCAACTTATTCGTTTCTCTGGAGCTTGTAGTCGTGTTGAGGACTTTAATATTCTTAATATTGGTATAGCTAAAATACTACTCCAGCAGGACTACCGTTACCATAAACTTGAAGAACCTTTGCAACATTTTATTAGCGCAACCCTGATCTACTTTTAAAATGTGATTGTTTAAAGGCGGTAGCCCTATTGTCGACCTCTATGTGTTTGTGAAGTCTTATTTGGCCTTTTATTCATCTTTAAATTTGTTCTTTGTTTTTGTGTGTGTTTGTGGTTGACTGTCGTCCTTGAATGCTACTTTTCCTGGTCGATTTTTATATCCACTTAGGTGAAAAACTAATAAGACGCCGAAAGTTTTAAAAACATCAGGAGCCCAAGATTGCCGTGTGTCCATGTAAGTTGTCAGCTTAGGTGAGCTAAGAAACATGTTGTTAATGTTTGAAAAAACGTAATAGAGACTTTTTTTAATTAAACACACTGTAATATAATGTATGGACGGTAAAAGAGTTTTCATTAGAAAAAATACTTACAGCTGTAAACGAGCATGGTATTCGTAACACATTATATTTTCTAAATACAATACAATAAAATGCTTATTTTTCTAGCTATTTGCCAATTGCGAAGTTGCAGGCTAGTATATCACAAAATGTATTGCTATTAAAATGTGTATAAAATTAATTGCATAAAAATCACATGTAAAGTATATATGAAATTAGGGAAATGAAAATCTGAAATATAGCCAAATTGCAATATAATAATGAAGTATGTAATTTACGGGTGACACATTTTAAAACTGATCAATTAAAAGTAGAATATTAATTGTGTCTTTTATAGAACTTCTGGGGAAAAAGTGTAAAATTCGTCTTTAAAAGCGCAAAACTATTTATTATTATGGAGTTTAAACAATTAAAAAAATCTAATGGAAATGGTGTTTTGGCAAACAAGTCCGAGTTATTCAAAGGTTGCTTATTTATTTACAATGATTGTGTACACTGTTCAGTTATTAAAATATATAAACTCAACAAAAAAAGAAACTTCCGCAACTTTACCCATACATGTAGACACATTAAAAATATATTTTGTTTGGTCTTATATGTTAATACCTTTGCTAAAAGGGCAGCACTGTCATGAAAACAATTTTCCTTGAATCAAACTTGTATGCAAAGTTATTCCCCTTGTTTTGGTTTAAACAGCATTTCCGGGTCTTGTGGTTTAAACTTTGATTTAACACAGTTTTGTTCTATTGAAATAAACAGGAGATAACCCCAGCACCAAAAAGACGGAGAAAGTAAGCTGACATTCACTCACTTTTGCGCCATACAGCTTTGAAGAATGAATACCTCCCTTTATAACACAAATATAGTGATTCCGCAATTTGAATAAAACATGTTTTAGCAGCAACACACTAATTCTGGTTTTTGATGATTATTAATATTGACCAGAATGATTGAGTAATAAGAATATAATGATGAACGTATATCTAGATTGGTGTACAAAGTGTAACAAAGTCAACCCAATGCAAATCACAGCTTAAAATACGGAAGTTTCTTTTTTTGTTCAGTATATGTGGACTAGTTATGCTATTGAACATCTTACAAATATATTTAATGAGAAATTACAGTATATGTCACAAAAATATATTATATTTAAAGAGACACACGACCATCTTGAATTTTTTTTTATCAAGCATTACAATTTATTAATGACTTTAAACTTGCTTGCATACAGATAAATACAATGTTTTGATTACATTTTTTCCTTTTTATTTACGATAGTTTTAAATATATTATTGATGCAATATATTTATAACGTTCACATCCGGTCATTAGTTACAGATATCCGAAATAATATGAGGCTATTTAATAGTACAATACTGAATTCTATTGGACGTGGACGAGGCGAAGTACGAGTATATATATGTAATGCTGGATACGAGTATATATATGTAATGCTGGCTACTAGTGTATATATGTAATGCTGGGTACGTGTATATATATGCAATGCTGGATACGAGAATATATATCATGCTGGATACGAGCATATATATGCAATGCTGGATACGAGTATATATATGTAATGCTGGATACGAGTATATATATATGTAATGCTGGGTACGAGTATATAAGTTAAATATGTAATGCTGGGTACGAGTATATCTATGTTATGCTGGGTAGTAGTATATATATGTAACGCTGGGTACGAGTATATATATATAACGCTGGGTACGAGTATATATATGTAATGCTGGGTACGAGTATATATATGTAACGCTGGGTACGAGTATATATATGTAACGCTGGATACGAGTATATATATGTAATGCTGGGTACGAATATGTATATGTAATACTGGGTACGAGTATATATATGTAATGCTGGGTACGAGTATATATATGTAATGCTGGGTACGAGTATATGTATGTAATGCTGGGTACGAGTATATATATGTAATGCTGGGTACGAATATGTATATGTAATACTGGGTACGAGTATATATATGTAATGCTGGGTACGAGTATATATATGTAATGCTGGCTACTAGTGTATATATGTAATGCTGGATACGGGTATATATATGTAATGCTGGATACGGGTATATATATGTAATGATGGGTACGAGTATATATATGAGTATATATATATGTAATGCTGGATACGGGTATATATATGTAATGCTGGGTACGAGTATATATATGTAATGCTGGATACGAGTATATATATGAGTATATATATATGTAATGCTGGATACGAGTATATATATGTTATCGTGGCGCGTAAAATTACAATAGTAAAATCGAAAGTTATCTGTAAAATGTTCAAAATAGATTAAAAAGAGGAAAAGGTAAGACAATGTTTTAAGCCTTACTATAAGATATTTAATCCGTTTTCACAAGTACAAAGTGACAACTGAAAAGTCTGTGAGATAACATAGCCGTTTTAGAAAAAGCATAACAAACGCCACGGCAGTCTTCCTGTTTTTCGAATAATATTTACACGAAAAAATATTACTCAAAACATATTGATCCTTAAACGTACATATAACTTGTTAAACAGTCAAAAGTAAATATATATAACGATATTATAACCAAAGGCCAAGTATGTTTAAGTTTATTGTTCTCCGTCAGTTAACAAATGAAAAAGAAGTTAATAGTTTTAGTAAAACTATTTCAGAAGCATTCTCTTTTAAAGACAGACTATGCTTATTAAAACGTAAAATGACACTGATGACGAAGAACCTGGAAGCGTTACAACTTAGAGAATTGCGCTTTTAAATCAATAGAATAGACTTAAACTTTACACACTTTGCCGAATAAATGCAAATGTACTAATTAAGCTGTATCCCCTACACGTGGCGCTGACGCTAATTAAGCATATAGGTAGCGTACATATCCAAAAGGTATATAGTCCAGACTCTATTGTGCCCATCACTTCAAGATACGTGATATATCTTGCGCTTGTCGTGTTTGTTGGTGGAGGGACTATTAACCTCAGAACTACACACACACCCACACACAAACACACACACTCCAAATGGTTTATTTATATCACAGATATTGTTTATGTAAACATAAGAGTTAAAAAGCTAACATATCTTTTTAACGAAGAGTACGTTTCTAATCAGTTGTTTCTATTAACGACTGAGTACGTCGGGGGATTTAATACAAATTTGAGGTAATATTTTACACTAATACTGGACACAAAGTCTACTGTATATCTTCTCCGTTATGGTCAACAATAAACATAATCTGACTGTAAGCGTACCGAGATAAATAACTCATGATCCCGTTTATCCTCACTATTCATGTTATCTATTTGTTCTCAATTTTATTTTATAAATTGGTGAAATTGTACTCATCGTGTTTAAATTATATTTGTAAATTTGTGTTTATAAGATGACAAACTATGTAAGAGTCAATACAATTTCTTCTTCTTCTTCTTTTTGAAACTCCGTTTGTCAACACTCTGTTCTCATGACATAACTTGGAAACAATTAAAAAAGAGATTCTTTACAACAAAACAATCCACCTTAAGAACAACGACGTATATAAAACAATCAAAGACAGAAACTGAATTAATATTTAAAATAATTATTAACTACATATTCACCTCAAGAAATATCAAAATATTTCACGCAGATAAAAACATAAAAGTCAAATTAAATGATGCACTACATAGTTTATATATATAATAGTCTGAAACTTACCTAAAAGGAAAGCCAACGATTCAACAACGTGCATCTCTCAACTTGCGATGTCCACAGTGTGTGTGTGTGTATAGCTCTACGGTTTATATTCCCTCTGCCTTTCAACAAATAGGAAAATTGCAATGTCCTCACTGAACACAACCTGTATTTATATGCCAGCCGTGCGTCAAGTACCACGTGATATCATGGTAATATAACGTCTGGCGCGATTTGCCAGATTGTTTCTAATTTAAAAAAAAAAGATCCATAGTGCTAAGGATATAAAGTCAGCTAATTAGTTACCGATAGTTCGGTGCCGGTTATTGTTTTATGGCTCTATTGTATATACACTGTCTGACACCATACTCGCTGCCAATACTGAGTGGGACAGTTTAAACCAAGAGGTGTGAGCATGTCTGATATATGAGAATGTGTAACTTTAGTTTAAAGTCGCGACTTTAAAGAACAGAACAGAAAATATTCCTTATTTAGGACTTAAATAGATGTTTCTCGTCATCTACATATATATTATTTTTTAGTATGTGACAGCTCAAGCAATGTGAAAAATCGCACACACACACACACACACACACACACACACACACACACACACTTTTGGTGTACTCCGAAATTTGGATAATGTGATAACATTGACTTATTGTGTTTAGAAAATATGTATTGTCTGCTCTAAATGTGTAAATGGGCCATTTTTGTACACATGTATTTCACGTACAAAATAAAACAAAGCTGAGTAAAGATGCTCCAATTCTATATGATATAAATGGCACAATTTCCGCCATATAAGTATTCTTTCTGATGTTATGTTCACATCTACTGTCATGTAGTATATGGTTGACATTGTTCATGCCTAAATATGCACTTGGTATAAAAATCACTTGACCATACCCCATCCACCTTCTTTATTTATTTATTTTTTGGCCGGCCAATAGTCCTTAAATAGTTAAAATGTTATGTCCAAATGAAGACAAACTTAACTACTTTACTCATTACAGAGAGCAAAATTTCGGAAAATAAATGCTTCCTTGAAAACATATAGATATTTAGAAGACGGAGCGAGATGAACGAACATGGTAGTTGATCTCCAACGTAAGCTTTTATTTTCAATTGGAGTTTTCAATAGCAGGTCAAACCTGATTGGCAGTCGCCGAACGGTTCTAGTATTTTTTATTTGCCCATGTCCTCCCTGCCACCTTGTGTAACGGTCAGGGCTGAGCAATCAATATCCAAACTGAACACGTTTCTGGTCAAATTGATTAAATCTGGCATCGACATTTTTTTCTTTTGGTTTTATGGCTAGAAAAGCAAACTAGGACATGTTCCGGCTTTCAATCAGCTTAAAGTATGCATCACATTGTGTGCACCTAGATAATCAGCATTACTGACGATATTTGAATTGGAAAGAAAGGCATTGTTTCCCGTGTAAACCGTATTTATGTTTTGTTGTTGTTGTTTTCTAAAACACACGCCTACCATACCGTTTTCTAGAAATAGTTTATTCTTAAGATAGTACATGTATATTAATTTACCGCGTGAAACCGGGTTCCTTTTTGGACTCATGTCTATTGATAGGCATTGTATTCTTTGTTTGTTTGTTTGTTTATTTGAATGGTGTGTTAAGTCAGGTGAGCACATGTTAGGCCATATATTACGGTCGATATGTTTGTAGTAGACAGACCAACCCATTGTCTTGGGTAGAACCAGTACTGTGTACCTCCCGCTAAGTAGTATAGAAACTGAGAGTACGAGCGCAATTTTCATCTCTCGAAAAGATTCACTCAAGAAACTAACAATAGCTCATCTGAGGCTAGAACCCAGGCATGCCTTTATTTAAATAAAGTCACACCTGAGCCAGATGCCTCGGATGCATACTATTAGCTACTCGAGCGGTCCTTCCAAAAGAAACTCGTCCAAAACTCTCAGTCTCTAATCAATCCGGTTGCTATTTTAATAACATAACATTTGCAACTCATTAAGCAAAGTCAGATGGAACCGGGCAGTAGTCTTCATCATCGCTCTGCATATCATTTTTTAACATAGAGTATTTTATTTTCCTACACTTTGCTATTTTGTATTTCAGTTCAAGAAGCTCTTCTCTGTTACTATCCAGCTCACGTTCATAATTATCCATTTCAACCAGCAATCCTTTTTGCTTATTGACTTTGCTCTTTTTGGTGTCCATAAAATCATCACGGACTACCTCATATTCTACTTGGAGTTGCTTACTTCTCATCAATTCTCTTCTGTACTTATCTTTTAAATTGTTAAGTTTTTTGCAAACCTTTTCTAATCTTTCTTGTTCCATTATATAATAATACTATATATAATTATTTTTAAGCCCTTATTTAATATTTTCAATATCCTTAAATGGAACCCAACTATTAAAATCCTCATTGTAACCCTTCCATTTAATCAATGCTTGTTTCTTTTTGTAATCACGTCGTATTACTTTTTCAATCCTGAATATTTCTTGTTTTGCTTTTATCATTTCTAATTCATAAAAGCTTCCATCAATGTTTTCGTTGTTTAAATCTTTTATTTTGTATGTCACAAGATTTGTGTTTTGAATTTCATCAACAACAAATATTTCTTCAGTCCAATTTGGGGTATAGCCTTTCTCAAACGTTCTTTTATATTTGCTGATTCTAACATTATCACCTATTTTAAACTTTGGCTTAATTTGATTACTTTTCATCTTTCCATACAAGTTGAAATACACTGTTCCTTTATTTTTCTCATCACTTGCTTCAGTTGGTGTCATTTTAATACTTCGATGTTTTGTATTATTATACTTATCAACCATTTCTTGTAACACGCCTAAATATGTGTTTGTATTATTTGCTGTGAAATATTTCCACATCCTCTCTTTCAATGTTCTATTAAATCGTTCAATTACTACAGCTTTTCCGAAATTAAAAGTGTGATACATTTTGATATTATTATCATCAAGGAATTGCTTAAACGTCTTGTTATAAAACTCCACACCTTGGTCAACCCACAACAATTTACACTGTCTTCCTGTACTGATTATCTGTTGAAACGCTTTGGTAATTTCTAAACCAGTTTTATTTGGAACTGGTACAACCCAAGCATATTTGCTAAATACATCAATAACAGTAAGCAAATATTTAATACCTTTATTGTACTTTGAAAACGATTGCATATCAACGAAATCAGCTGACCATATTTTATCAATTTCATTAACTATCACACGGCTTTGAGTGAACTTTCTTCGTATAGGTTTATGAAGTTCATCTGCTAACTTGTCAGTCCATTTCAACGCCTTTTCTAGTGTTTTGAGTTTCCAAGACCAAGTTTATATTTTGCACTAATAACTGGTTTTACTATCAAATTCTTAGCGATCTTTTCTCCAATAGTTTTAGACTTACTAGATTTTAAACCAGCAAGCATGTTTTTATCACACGTTGATTTATTACTAGGATTTTCATCATAACAATAATCATGATCTTTACAAACAGCATCTAATTCATTTACCGGCTCTCCACTATCAAGTGGATTACCAGGACCGCAATATTTATAACCAGGAAGTGTTAACCCTTTTTTAGGTAATAGTGGAAGCAAAGCTTTATGAATATCAATATTTCCACCTTCTGTGTTTTTAACAAACTTTGTTTTAGTAATACCACAAGATGCACAAGTTGCTCTTAACATTTTTCTACCATTTTTTGCTAAAACATACTTAGGATCAATATTTTCAGTAACCTTTTTTTCTTTTATATAGTAACTCATATATTATATGATTAGATTAAACTTCGTTTACAAAATATGATGTTATGATGTTTTCATTTTCTACTGGTTTGTAAGGCTTTAATAATTTGTAAAGAATATCGTACACGCTATTTCCTTCTTGCAACTTTTTGATAAAGTACAAACAGAAATATCCGCAAAGGACACTTGTTTTATCTTGATATTGGATGGTGTTGTATTTTATATCAGGTATGTACGCTAAAACTTCTTTTGGTGGGCTCAGGCCAAATAGATCAAAGTAATAATTATCATAGTAACAAGTCCAGTGTGTACCAGGTCCAATATGATCATCAAGATTAATAATACCACATTCTTGTTTATTTTGTTTTGTTGGTAATTTGTTCTTGCTAAACACTCCCCTGAATTTTTGTATACCTAGCTGCTTAACCCATTTTGTTATATCTAAGTTAGAGATAGGTTCATTTTTATTTTTATTTATATTTTTATTAATGGGATACTTCTATATGGCCTGATGTGTGAGTCTACTTGTAAACCGTATCCTCTTCTATCTACTTGCAAACCTTTTCCAGTCAAACCACTAATAAGGGATCCAATCAATTGAATTCCTAATGATGCAAGCATTCCTAGAAATCCTCCGTCCTGCTGTTGTTTTTAAGTTAGTTTAACAGGGCAGTGGCCTTTTGACTTTGCTATCTTCTTTCTTTGCGCAGCTGTTAATTTCTTTGATTTTAGAAGTGTTTGTTTTTTATCACTAGGAACAGTTGCTGTTACCTCTTGCTGTTTTTTATCACTGGGAACAGTTACCGTTTTATTACTAGAAGCACAGACAAGTACGTCTTGCAGTTGTTTTTGTGTTAGTTTAATGGTGCAGGAACCTTTTGACTTTGCTATTTTGTTTTTTTGTGCAAGTGTTAATTTATTTGATTTTAGAAGTGTTTGTTTTTTATCAGCAGGAACAGTTACCATTCCATTTCCGAATATTTTGCCAATTCCAGTTCTTGCCAGACCACTAAGTGCTCCAGTTGCTAGAGGCCCTAATATTTTTGGAGCAAATCTAGCAACTGTTGGTAATATTGTTTTAGTTAACAAACCAGCTAATGCGCCTAAAAAGCCTCCATTTTTAGACTGAGATCTCATCTGCGATTTTGATATATTTATGTCTAATCCCCGCCCATCAGATTTAGCTTTGTTAATATTGTTAATCTGAGTAGCTGTTAGCAGCAAAGGAAAATTCCCAGTTAGTTGGTTATTTTTTAACCTGAGTGTTAATTCACTCCTATCCTCATAAGCCCTCGCTAGACTCTGTTTTTGCCCATCTGACAAATTTACTGAATAATTTACGTAAGTCATATATATTATAAGTTAGATTAAACAATAACTAGTTCATTTCCAACAGTATCAATAAAAACATCTTCCTCATATAGAACCAGAGTATAAACTTTATGTGGAGCAGCAGGAGGTATATTTAGTTTATATCTCAAACTTAGTTGTTTTGGATCAATAGTGACTTAATTTTCCTTATAACTCAAATTGAAATATATCATTCCGAATAGAGTTTTAAAATTGCTCACGTTTATTAAAGTTCCAGTGTTTTTATCATTTTGCTTGTAAGAATAATTAATAACATCTCTGAATATTCTTATGATATTAGCATAACTATATTCGGTTTCTGGATAATAAACTCCATTTCCAACTTCCAGTCTAACTGATTGTAAATAGCAATTAGTATTATGAGCATTTACCTTAAACGTGTCCAAAAGATGAGGATTTTGTGTTTGAGAAGAACTCTTGTCAGCCCTTGGCAAATAAACAAACACATGTTTGGGATTTTTAACACCAGCCGTTATTCTAAATACGGATTCAGTTGCTTCAGAACTTCCGCTCTCTTGTATCATTTCACGGAGGTAAGTCCATCTTGTTGATGTCATATGATTTGTCATTACATTACTTAAACCATCTGAGTTAAATATCATTCTGGGTATCCACAAAACTAATTTATTAATAACTACTCGGCCATCATCACCACTTGATTTGAAAATTAACACATTATCATCTGTCAGTTGCAAGCTGATTTGAATCTGACTAGGAGGAAGCATGTTTGTTTCCAAACCTCCATAGAAGGTATATTTATTTAATGGGATTATAGAGTCAACTATTTGATTAGTTATGATTAAAGCATGACGAATAGCAAACCCTGATTATAGGTATCTTCGTCCTTTCGAGATTCTGCAATATCTGTACTATCTAAATAAAAATATTCGTTTGTTCCGGTTGTCTTTGCATAGTCATCAGAAATTTCAAGCAAGCTTTTGATATTAACAAATCTGTGAAGATTATTTCCATCGTAAACTATTTTTCCATTTTGCTTTACTTGCATTTGATCAATCAGTGAAGCTGCATCGTTAATTAAAGCAATTCTGTCACCATCTGCAAAAGCGGCTCCGTCAGCAACTTTGTTTACTTGAAAACTGATTTCAAAATATGCGTTATACCAATCAAAGTAAGAACTTCTATCATTTATTGTAAACTGGTAACCACTTTTCATTTGTCTGGTATTATTTCTTGGTCGTGTTATGGGGGTATCTAACTGAATAGGTACATGTTCTTATCTATTATTATATTGATTACTTCGAAACATCTATATATACTAGTAATTAGATTATTTTTTATTAATAAATCGATTAATTCTCACCTGAATTACCCTTCCGGAAAGTAATCTATTAATTTTTGCATTTACATCTTCTTCAATTATATCATCAGCCACAACTTTAGCTACATCTTTTGTAGCAGCTTTTGTAAGTTCTTTTAAAATCATCTCTCCTTTTGGTTTAGGTTTAATAACTGAAACTAATTTATCAGCAGCCATTTTTCCTACTTCATCTCCAAGGTTTTTAGAACCACACTCTATGATTTGCTTGCCAGCAGTTTCTAATGCTTTCTTGCCTGCTGTTTTTACAGACTCACTAAATATTTTTGAGCCAACCTTTGAAAAAATGTCAAATATACCAGCTCCAGTTAATCGGTCAACTTGAGTATATGTTCCCGTGCTAGTGTCATAAACTTTTTTTAAACATGCCATATAACTTATGTTACATTAATTCCTTCAAAACAAAACGAAATGATGTGTGGACACCATTAAGATTAATAATCTTACCGGAGAAATCGGTTATGTAAATATTAATACTGTTAATGATCGTTTTGTTTACTTCACAGAACCCGACTCTTATCGGTTCGTCTTTGAAAGGATATTATCTCGTAAGATCAGCTGTACTTATTTCATAAATGACATCTCCGTATGATCCATCAACAATATAATTACTTATCAAATCACAGTGGATGTACAACGTATCGATAGAATTTGTTATGTTTGGTGTCACAGTTCCAAATTTAGTTTCTCTAATAACTGCATCTTTTTCAAACCCGATCAAGACATGAAAGTTTGTTTCTCTTAAATCAAGCATGAACTTATTATGGATGGTAACCAAGCATTTGAAACTTGATAAATCAAACTCAATTCTTATCGGGACAGGCGAGTCATCGGTTAAATCATTGTTTACAGCCAATGTTTCTTTTATGTAATTATCGATATCAGCATAACTGTAATTTCCATTTGTAAAAATAATACTTTTCCAATCTGTTCCATTGTAATACCTTATCACTTTGTTATTAAAATCCTCACTAATATTATACCATGAGTAAGTCATGGAATTGATATTATCGAGTCCAATGCCATACTGTTTGTTCCTGCCTAATATTAATGGTCTGTCAAATACAGTTGTAAAATTACTCGGTGTGTTCGAGCTATTAATTATTGACGCTTTTTCTGATGATAATACAATTTTTTGTTCCATATAATATAGAATGGATAAAATTAATCACCTTTGTAGTACAGTTTAAAACTTGATTTTTCAAAATTGAAAACTTGAGTAGCGCAAGATAATACATCTACAAAGATAACCCAAAAATGAGATTTCGGAAGAAATGCTTCAAATGTTCCTTTCAGTATTCGTTTGCCATTTTCTATTTTTGGTTGAGAAGTTGACTCACTGGCACTTAGACTAAACAAATTAAAATATTCAAGACCAATATTTGTATTTGTAACTGTATATATAAGGTCTGCTTCAACTACATAGCGCCCGGGTTTTACAATTATTGCACCGCCGGGACGTCTACCACCACTGGGATATTCTGTAGCATATTCTTCACTTTTTATAAGTGGATTGGTTATAGAAGTAAACGCCTGGAGAAACCCACCACGTTTGGTTCTTTCAAGTGGTTTTCGTGTCGGATATGATACATGGGTAGTTAGGCCAGTAGCATCATGCATGATGCTCATCTCATCATCTATCGTATATTCAAAAAGCAGAATCCGACTTAAATAGTCTACTTTTACTTTCAACCCATCGATTATACCAAGAATTGCAGTATGCCGGCTATTAGACTTTTGATTATGCTCCTTGAGAAAAGCTATTTCACCATCGAAAGCTTTGCTTCTTTCATCCTGGGCGGCTTTCAATTGCTTTAAAACATCATCAATAGCAGTGTTAAGTTATCAGTGTCAACCAGTTTGTTCAGAGCAGTCTCAAGTTTATCAGTGTCAACCAGTTTGCTCAGAGCTGTCTCCAGCGACTTACCGTCAACCATTTTCTTTTTGATGTCTTCAAATTCTTTGTTGGTATCAGCAACGTTGGTGTTTATCTGTTGATTTAATATTTTAATTTGAGTTATTTCGGTAGTAAAAGCAGTTCTCATTTGTTTTGAAGCATCGGCAATAGCAGTTTCAAGTTCATTATTGTCAACCATTTGTTTGTTGATTTCCCCGATCCGTGTATTAATATTTTGAACACCAGTTCTTATTTGTTCACTTAATTTCTTGAAGTTTTCGCTCTCTTCCAATACATCTTCTTTATTTTCTAACTCTTTCAAAGCATCACCTAGAAGTTTTATTTCATCTTTCAATCCGTTTTGAATTTCAATCATTTTCTCGCGGTTTGCTTGTAGTTTTGTTTGTATTTGACTTAGTTTATCATCAACAACTGTTGTCAAATCTTTCATCATATCTGGAATTTTATCAATATTATAATCACGTATGATTTTTGCTACTCTTCTTACAGTAAATTGCTTTGTTGCTGCATCATCTGCTTTTTCTGGATTACCAATATTGATAATTTTATTATTATTCATGTTAAGCTCACTTCTCACAACATTTTCCTGGTTTCTGCCCTTGTTAAGATAATTAACCAGCTGTTTTTGTTTTACATACTCAGACAGCACAATACCAAAATTTGTAATATTGACACTGCCAGTAGTAACTTCCTCGCCAAGATCATTAAAAAGCCCCATTATATAATATGATTAGATTAAATTTCACCGTTGAAGTTACGCTTTACTAACTTCCTAGGCTTGTCCAGATACAAAAAATCGTACTGTTTGTCAGTTGCTTTTTTATACTGATCTTTGCTGACATCTTGTTCTTTGGAAAGCATACCAAGCTCACGATTAACCGGAGTCGCAAAGAAGATGTAATGAGAGCAATTCAACCGAATGTCTTTGGGAGTTTTATAATAAGATTGTGACAAGTAAATTACACAACAATTTTTGTGTGTTCCCTGGATGAAATAATTAATAATATCGTTTTGATTGCGCTCGCAAACATAATCATAAAAAATGGCTATCTTCTGATTATCTGAATCTAAAGTATCCACAGGGATAACTTCATCATTTGAACATTCTAATATGTCTTCAACTGGGATTTTATTCTTTTTTGCTATCTTTTCCAGTTTTTGCGACATGTGAACTAATGTGTTTGTCTTGCCAGATCCTGAATTACCACAAATTAACATTCTAAAACAACAGTCTGGCATGAAGTTCCATATTTGTTTAAAATTACCGTTTTCTGTTTTCATATCATAGTTTGGAATTTGCATTATAATAATACTTAGATAATACTTGTCTTAACTTATCTTAACTTATCTTATTTTAATCTAACCTAATATTATACATGTCTTTGTTAAAATGGAAAGAATTAGCAGATAAAAAGCGAAAAGCGAGTGAGCTTGTTAAAGAATACGAAAATAAAGTTACTCAAAAAAGGCTAGAAAAAGGAGCTAGTCGTGATTTATACACAGAAGTATTTAAACCTGTAACTAGTGAAATAACAGAACAAACAAGACGGCTGGATGAACATTTGATTACCCTTCCGGAAATACGTCAACAGTTGGCTCTTCTTCCTGAGGCAATACGTCCGCAATTAGTTGCCCCGCCTGACCGTGGAGCTATAGCACCACCACCGCCGCCGCCTCCACCACCGCCGCCGCCTCCACCAGCGCCGCCGCTACTACCGCCACCACCGCTGCCACACGTTAAAAAACCAACTGCCAAAAAAACCGCAGATCCTAAACCATCGTCGACTGGTTACCAAGAGGAACAAGAGCAGGCAATAAAGTCTGGGCCAAAATTAAGAAGTGCTTCAGACAGAGTGCCAAGGCCAAAAGCTGCCGAACCCGGGACAGACCTATTTGCAGAAATCAAACAAAAACGTACATCAATTGATCCTGAGGATGAAGAAATAGAAGAAGAATGGGAAGAACCTGCCGCGAGGCCCAAGGAACCCAAACCGGTGTATGATATTGACTTGGATGCTGGTATGGATGCAGATGTGCTACAAAAATATAACCTACCATTACCATCAAAACTAATTACAGGTGGCAGAGATCAAGCAATTAATGATGCTGGTAAACAAATCGTGAGTATCGGAAATTCTAAAGCTTCTCTAACAAAACAAATGAAGAAAGTAATAAATACTGAGCAGAGGGACGACCTTAAACAAAAAAGAGAGGCTTTTCAAAGAGAGACTGACAGAATACAACTTTACAGAGACAGAGTTAAAAGTATGAAAGAGCATGCTCCCGTCTTTGGCCAAGGAATGCAACAAAATAAAAATTCCTACAAAGTTGACAAAGATGGTCGCTATGGAATGTTACAAATTGATTTACCTAAGCTGGTTGGTCATCAATAACTTATATCCAAACAAGGAGAAGCAGTTGTGCTAGATATGAAAGTAGATGATGATTTTATAGACTTGATAACAAAGCGTTACAACAATGGAAAAACTTATTCAAAGCTGTCTCAGAATGCTTTTAAGAAACTAACAGAATTATCTGATTTACCAATTCATAAAGGTTCTTCAAAGTTCAAAAAGATTTTAGGAGGTTGTGCTGATGTTGAATATTACAATAGTCCTGATGATTTGGTTAATGCTCTGGAGTTAGTATGTGGGAGTATCGAATCAGGAAATAATAGTCCACAGATAATAAATAAAGGTATTAGCATAATCGATGAATTGTTAAAAATAGGCAAAATATCACCTAAAGAACACGAGCAACTATTTTCTAAATATCTCAATTAACTTATTGTCTAACTGTAATTATACATGAAAACCTGTCACAGGATGACCTTAGTGGTTGGGCTAACTCAGGAAAGAATCAATGACGGTGAATGCATTTACATAAGTTTAATGCAACTTTTAAAATATGTTTAATATATATACAATTATCTAAAAAAACAAGCGATGGTGTATCTATCAGTGGCATCTGACCTAAATGTACTTTGGTCACTCGACCTTTTGGTACTGTCCTTTGGCATACATCGCAGGACCTACAATACCTAGTTACATCTCCACTAACGCCTGGCCAATAAAATTCTGCCAATACTCTATCTGACGTTTTCTTTACGCCTAAATGACCTCCCATAATCGACTCATGAGCTACCTTAAGCACTGTCGTTCTATACTGGGTAGGTACCACTAATTGGTGAAACTGTCTACTACCACTATCTTCAAATTCTCTGTACAATAACCTATTCTTATGTACAAACTTACAACTACCGGACCCTTTACACTTCTTTACTACACCATCCTTGGCCTTCACCTTACAAGGACCTAATGACTCGTCTTGAGTTTGTGCTTCTATAAACTCCGCTTTAGATATGTCACCTACGGCTGCAGGAACCTTTAATTTTCTATAAGCCTGAGCTTGCTTCTGAACCTGCGCTCTAGTCTCTACGGCATTACTTATGCTACTTCTAAAATCGGACATTACCGGAAGTGCTGAACCATCTATGTTCCCTATCGTTAAATCATACATCGGGTCATCCATACATAGTGCCTCTGTAGTCCCTTTAAAGAAAGGTGTATCTACATCTATTCTCGCTATTGGCACGTGCTCTACCGACTTATTTAACAACATACACGGTGACTGTTTACCTACCAACTGGTCATCCGTAACTAAACTACGCCTAACTACCACACCTGTACAACCTGTATCCCTCATTACAATTACGTCCGTGCCATTCACTCTACCATCTGCCGTTGGAAGATTTGCATACGGAAAGAGACATGTTCCGATCTTCGCCATTACACCATCCGCTTTAACACAACAGCTACTACTCTCGGTTTTAATAACCGGACTATTACTACCTCTGCCTCTACCTCTACCACGGTTTTGACCACCTCTACCTCTACCGAAATTCCATGGGTTGTTAAAACCTTGGTTCTGACTCCCTACATTGTTGTCCACTCTACTATTTTCACTAAAATTGTCTACGACAGCGGACACTTTCACCGCTTTCCTACACTCATGTGAAGCATGATTCCCATTACAGTGACGACAACGAATAAAAGGTCTACCTATGTTACCACTATTGCTACCTCCTCTAGCACCCATCGAACTACCTCCTCCTCTATAGTTTCCACTCTGGCCTTTCTGTTTATGATCGTCCCCTTGCCTATCTCTAAAAGTTCTGTCTTTCGACACTACATTATAAGCTCCACCTCTAGCCTCGGCAAACTGATCTGCTTGAGTTGCCATTTCATTTACACTAGTTAGTTTTCTTTCTTTAAGAAATAAGAACAGATCTCTACTACAAACATTGAATAGCTGGTCCCGCAACAAGAAATCTATGAGGCCCTGATAAGTCTGCGCTACCTTCCCTAACTCTAACCACCTATCTAAGTAATTTCTAGACCTACTAATAAACTGAATAAATGACTCGCCTTTCTCAGGCAGACAAGCTCTAAACCGCTTTCTAAAACCTTCTTCAGTTAACTCAAATCTCTTTAAAAGAGCATCCTTTAACTTGTCATAGTCAAGAGCATCTTCACTAGGTAATCTAGAAAATACATCTAAGGCCTTGCCTCTCAATAACGCACTTAAATGAACTGCCCACTTATCTTTGGTCCATTCCTGTAACTCAGCATAACGCTCGAACCGTAACAAGTAACTGTCCATGTTATCTTTGTCAGCATCAAAGTATGGTAACTTCGAACCTTTTAACTTCCCAGAATAACTATCTTTCCCTTCAGTTTTACTTTCCTTACTATGTGTCTTAGCTGCTTCCAAATCTAAAGCTAACTTATGCTCAAACTCTTTTTGCTCCCTTTCCATTATCATCTTAGCCTTAGCTAGTCTACCATCTGTTTCGAACCTCTCATGTTCTAACTCTTGCTACTCCTTTACTATTCTACTTTCTAATTCTACCTTCTCTTTAGCTAATCTACCTTCTAATTCTAGCTTCTCTTTATCAGCGTCTAGCTTCTCTTTAGCTAACCTACTTTCTAATTCTAGCTTCTCTGTGGCTAGTCTACTTTCGTCATCTCGCTTCTCTTTAGCTAACCTACTTTCAGTTTCTAGCTTCTCTTTCGCTAATCTACTTTCGAATTCTAACCTATCTTTCTCTTCATCCCTTTCCCGCTTTGCTAATTCTCTTTCCTTAAGTCTAAATTCCCTTTCCCTAGCCTGTTCGTCTTTAACAAAGGTTCTAAGCTCCTCTCCAGCATACCCTAACTCCTTACCCATTTCCGTAAGATCCTTTATGGACGTCATGTCTATAGACATTGTGAACTACACACTACAATAATTACAATACACACGTCACTAATAATTCTACTCAACTAACTACTAATGGTAAGTCACTGTGTCCTCAGTAAATACCTGGGCATCATCATAGGACAAGTTACATACACATTTGTACTAGCGCTTACTCCTAACGGTTATGTATAGATAGTATCTAGCTTCCACACAACATATACACTACATAAAATATCTATATTTGATATTGGACATAACCTTAAACAATCATAGAAATGTGCATAACATGTACATGTATATTTACTTCTCCCATCAATATAAGTATACTCGAGTGTCACAACATGAGTAGAACGTCTTGTTCGCCAACCTAATTGGATACTATGTGTATATCAAGGGAGGTAAAACAAACACCCAAATTATTGAGCAAAAGTGCCTCAGACCCACTCGTGTAGACCACTGCGACCTCGCGCCAAGGAAAGAACGGACAAAACAACAGTTTGGACTCACCCTACCCTTGTCGTGTCTTGACTTGTCTTCCAAGCTGTGGCCGTGATCGTCGACAGTCGCCTTGATGGATCAGAGGGTGGTACACAATTCTAAAATAATAAGTAGAGATTTAGTATATCATAATAAAGATCACTTATTGATTCTTTCCCTCCGTAGTCGCCCAAAATCCCACTACTCTGAAACCAGTTGTCACAGGATGACCTTAGTGGTTGGGCTAACTCAGGAAAGAATCAATGACGGTGAATGCATTTACATAAGTTTAATGCAACTTTTAAAATATGTTTAATATATATACAATTATCTAAAAAAACAAGCGAATACACAAATGAACTATGAAAAGAATGTTCTCCTGAACGTTTAAGACGTTCTTAGTATTGTTATAAATACTGAATGTCTAAGACACTAAAGTGTTGTTAACGCTATAACAATGTTGATCTAGCGCGATAACTGTGATGCGCGAGAGCTCATGAAGATGATGATGCGCGAATTCAATGGATGATTGTCATCAAATGCCTTCTGTAAGGGTTGATGACGCGATGCAATGATAGTTAATCTCCACTGAGATTGTGAATGATATTCCTCCAGTGAGGACTGGTAACGGGCCCACCGTGTGTCCCGGGGGTTGTCGTTAGTAAAACCTGGCTGCGCAGGTACGGGGACCGTCTCCACCGCTTGTAACGTTAGTCGTGGAAGCTTAGCTCCACTCCTGGATATCCAAACCTAGATGGCTTACTCCAACCCTGGATGGCTTATATCCTGGATGGCTTAGGCTGTAATTATACATACGTTTTAGATGTCGGTTGACAAACATAACAATCTTGCATAATTATCATTACCCAAACAAATCATTATTCAATCAATATATGTAAGCTGTACTAATGATTAGTAGCAATGTATACATATTCTACAACGCCATGTATACGCTATGTACGTCGCTGTTAATCAATGCCCTTAATACATGTAATATAAACATGATCAAATTACTCATATATTACACTCACTGAGTTATGCATGCACGCATTTATTCTTGTCACTCATCTCATTGTTAACTAATGTTAACAATCGTGTATTACAATCACTGAATTATACGCCAACGTTAATCAATGCACCTATTATCCACTGTTATCAAATTAATATTGTTTTACAATTAATGATCAATTACCATAATTACATCTAATAAAGTCACTTCAAATCATATGCTAGTCTAAAGTTATGTTTGAGAAACATCAATGCTAACCGGATGTCGTAACCGTCAAACAAGATGGCGCCGCCCACTGAATACAAATATACGATAAAAGTTTAATAAAATTAACTAACCACATGTTGCCTATGAATTTTGCCGTCCAATCTCTGTTCCAACAAAGTACTATCGATGATCCCGGCGAGAGCTAGAAGACAATGGGTTTTATAGCAAACATTACGCCCAAATCATTATTTCCCCCGTTCAGTCCGTGACAAACGTGGCTAAATCTACAGTATTGAATCTACACGAGAGGCCCCTTATACAATTTTGCCGTTTAAGGAAAATATACCTATACGTTTACATGCATTAGCACAAAACTAAACTTATGACACGGCCTCTCTGGCGGCCACTTAAAATGTGCACGCTTTTACGTGTTACATGAATAGATCATGAATATTGTGAAATTGTTTCAACTCGAACAATAGATTTTGGGTGTAACCGATAACAAGAGCTATATACGACCAGTACGCTCTACCCGTGACATTTTGTGACAAAACCAAAGAAGAATTAATTGATCACTTAAAGCGACTTGTAGCTGCATACAGACGCAGTTATAAATTGTGTGGTATTATAAACACAACGTTACAGATTATCAGCGGAATAATTGGTTGTGGTGCTCTCCTAGCATTAGTTCCAGCAATTCCTGTTTTTGTAGCCGCAGTTGGTGCAGTTCCTCCAATAGTTGCTGTCTTAGCGAGTAAAACGAGAATAGCAGAAAAAAAGACTTTGTTAAAAACACATCATAGGAGTTTTAAACAACTTCTATCATATGTCCAAACAACAACAGGACTAGAAAATGACGAAGAGGTAATAAGGATTGTATTTAATAAAATATTAGAGATTCAAAAGAATGATAACTTTACAGAACCTCTGGAAATGTATATGAAAAGGTTCAATCTTAATGGACATTAAGCTAGTAGAGATGCTTCTACGAAGCATTCAGTCGTAATTCTTTTCTGACTTGTTTCCATATCCTATCGTACTTTTCTCTGGTTGATTTTGTTTTAATCAGTTTTGTTTCTTTTTCTATTTTTAATATTTTAAATATTTTCTGAAAAATGTATTCAGATTTAATTGATCTTTTTCGGCCTTCTATTTTATCAAAAAATTTTACAATTTTGTAAAACAAATCTTCAAATCTTTGCCTATTTTTAGAAGACAAATCAAATGCTAACAAGTATTTATCTAAATGGTACTTTCTGTGGTAAATAGTTTTCTTTTGGCTGTAGTTGTAACCTGTGATAAGATTGTAACCGTTGTGTGTGCCACACTTAAGACAAATACGTTCGTTATCGAAAACTTCACAAGTATCGTTACAATTTATACATGCATAAGCACACTTCTAACACAGTTTGGTCCTGGTACAATACTTGCAAAGCTTCTTTTTATTAGTCATGTAAAATAAGATACAATCTATGCACACCCCAGGAGGATCAATAATATCTAAAACTCTTTCACAATATTTGCAATTCATTATATTATACTATAGAATTATATATTTAAATACAGGCTTAAACAAATATTAATTCTTATGTAATTATATAAATGGAACAAGTAGAAATTGAAATCAAAAACTTTAAGGAAGATCAAATGATATATGCTCAAAGGGTTGATTTTGAAGATGCGAGTAAATTAGATGCAGAGCTTTTAATTTTTTCAAACTTTCAAGATTTGACCGAAAGAATCATAACAATGGTAAAACAACTTAACCTATCATGGAAAATAGAAAAAAGAGATATAAACAAACTACGTTCTTTATGCAAAAACAAATTTCAGAGGCAACCAGTCACCATCCAACTTTATACAAAGATTCTTTTATTGCTTACTACAGCATTTTGTTAGACAAAGGAATTAAAATTATTATGTACGGATAAATAAAAAAAATATAATCTAACCGGGAAATATATATTTTACTTTAAATTAATTAATTAATTAATAGGGGCTTAAAGAAATAATCTCATGTAATATTATATAATGAGTATCCGAGAAATTGAAACATCCCCAAAACAGTATAGCAAGGTTTTTAAAGTAGATATTATTGATAACAACGAGCCGTTTCTCAACTGTACAACGCACACCACCCTGTTGTGAAGTTTCTTAAAGCAGAACTAAAAAAAACAGGCGGATTTAAATTAAGCATAAGCCTAAAAGTTACTTTGCAAAAGAATTACGAACAGACGATGGAGATTTTATTGTTAATTTTAAAACAGGTTACTTTGCCTCAAAGGCTGCAATAATATTAAATAAAAATCAAATATCGGAAGCATTAGACAAAGCACGAGAAGAAATTATAAATAGAATTGGAAATTGGCTTCAGTTGGGAAGTGGTTGGCAAATTGAATCAGTAGATGCGCATTACATGAATCGAATAAAGTATAAGCCTTTACGAGGTAGCTCTTATTTGGATTTACCAAAAGAACTTGCTAATTCTAAAAAAGGATTGGTAAATATAAAAAATGAAGATAACGAGTGCTTTAGATGGTGCCATTTGGCTTGCACATTTCCTGCTAAAAAAGATCCTCAAAGAATAGCAAAGTACAAAAATCATATTGGTGATCTTGATTACAAAGGAATTACATTTCCTGTTACTATCAAACAAATCCCTAAAATAGAAAAACAAAACAACATTTGTTTTAACATATTTGGATATGAAGATAATCAAGTATATCCTTTGTACGTGTCAAAATATAAAGCAATAGAATATGTTGACATGCTTTTGATCACCAAAGAAGAAAAAAATCATTACGTATGGATAAAAAACGTTAACAGTTTGATGTCTAATCAAACAGCACACAATGGAAAAAAAAGGTTTTGTAAAACATGCCTGCAGTGCTTTACATTAGAACGTGTGCTAAAAATGCATGAGCCTGATTGTCTTTCACTTAATGGAAAACAAGCAATAAATATGCCAAACAAAGATGAAAAGGTTAAGTTTAAAAACTACGACAGACAGCTAATGGTTCCGTTTGTTATATATGCTGATTTTGAAGCAGTAACCGAAAGTATTTCTTCAGTATCGAACAATCCTAAAAAATCACATACGGAAGCATATCAAAAGCATACTGATTGCAGTTATGGGTATAAGGTTGTTTGTTGTTATGATGATCAATATTCAAAACCAGTTGTGACATACAGAGGACCAAATGCTGTTTACAAGTTTTTAGAAAAAATGATAGAAGAAGAAAAGTGGTGCAAGAAAACTCTGAATGCAAACTTTAAAAAAGATCTAGTAATGTCACAGGAAGAAGAAGCTAGATTCAAAAAATCTAAATCATGTCATATTTGTGGTAATGGTTTTTCAATAACTCTTAAAAAAGATGACCCAAGCCGTACAGTAGCATATGAAAACTCTCTTAGAAAAGTCAGGGACCATTGTCATATAACTGGAAAGTACAGGGGAAGCGCTCATGACATATGTAATATTAATTTCAGGTTGACTAGAAAAATACCTGTTGTGTTTCACAACTTGAGAGGATATGACTCTCACTTCATAATGCAACACATCGGAAAGTTTAAACAAAACATAAATGTTATACCAACTAACATGGAAAAGTATATGGCTTTTATGTTAGGAAAAAGTTTAGTATTTATTGATAGTTTTCAGTTTATGTCCCAGTCATTAGAAAATTTAGTAAAAAACGTTCCGTCGTTTCAATACATATCTCAAGAATATAGCGGTAAAAAGTTAGACTTGCTAAAAAGAAAAGGTGTTTATCCTTATGATTACATGAACAGTTTTAAACGCTTCGGGGATACTAAGTTACCCGGCAAAGATAGCTTTTATTCTCAATTAAATGATGAGCACATTTCAGATGCGGATTATGAACACGCTAAAAGAATATGGAAAACATTTAAGATTAAAAATATGGGAGAATATCATGATCTGTATCTTAAGACTGATGTGCTGCTGCTGACAGATGTTTTTGAAAACATTAGAAAAATGTGCATTGATTATTACAAATTAGATCTATAGTAAAACTATGGAAAACTTGAGAAAAAGAATTAATGTTAAATTGACTCACGACGAGGAGGTCCTTTTAAAATATGCGGCAAGACCTTCATTTATTTCTTGTAAAATGTTTAATGAAAATTTATTTGCCATAAACAGAATAAAAGAAACACTAGTTTTGAATCGTCCTGTTTATGTTGGTATGTGTATTTTAGACTTGTCAAAATATTTGATGTATGATTTCCATTACAACTATACCAAAAACAATTATGATAAAAAAGCTAAGTTATTATTTACTGATACCGATTCCTTGTGTTATGAAATAAAAACAAAAGATATGTATGCGGACTTTTACAAGGATAAGGAACTGTTTGATAATTGTGATTATGATCCAAAAAGTAAGTTTCATTTTAATGATAATAAAAAAGTTATTGGCAAGATGAAAGATGAAACTTGTGGAATACCTATTGTCGAATTTGTTGGGTTGCGAAGTAAGCTATATTCGTATATGTTAGATAATGAGGTTAGCGCAAAGAAATGTAAGGGTGTTAAAAAGTGTGTTGTGAAAAAAACATATAACTCATGAAGATTATAAAACTATTTTGTTTACAGCAACAGAAGCTCATCACGAGATGAAAGTCATTAGATCGCAAAAGCATAACATAAGCAGCTATGCAATAAATAAAAAAAGTTTATCAGCTTATGATGATACACGGTACATACTAGATAATGGACAAGATACGTTAGCATACAAGTAAAATGATATGCAGAGCGATGATGAAGACTACTGCCCGGTTCCATCTGACTTTGCTTAATGAGTTGCAAATGTTATGTTATTAAAATAGCAACCGGATTGATCAGAGACTGAGAGTTTTGGACGAGTTTCTTTTGGAAGGACCGCTCGAGTAGCTAATAGTATGCATCCGAAGCATCTGGCTCAGGTGTGACTTTATTTAAATAAAGGCATGCCTGGGTTCTAGCCTCAGATGAGCTATTGTTAGTTTCTTGAGTGAATCTTTTCGAGAGATGAAAATTGCGCTCGTACTCTCAGTTTCTATACTACTCCGCTATTGGTAAGAATCGACACCTCCTCACTTGACAAGTCGGGCTCCCAGTGGGATGCGAACTCGAAGCGTTATATATATATTAAAGAGGATATCAAGAGAAAATACTGATTTCTGTATGCATATAATAAATACTTAATAAGGGATCCGTAAACGGACACAAACACGAGAGATAAGTAGCGCAATCGGTCTTTCTTGAGAAGTACTGTAAGGGCAATACCTCTCATATCCATACCCAAATGGACTTTTTAGGCATGCTGTGCCGAAAAGCAAGTGTCCTTTCCCTTCTTAAATACATACTGGTATCTAACCATAGAATTCTGCTGCGGGGATTTCTTTATTTATACTATCCCACTTACTTTGGATGACAGTAGGGTAAGAGTGATGTCTGTACACCTTAGAACTGATTTTAAACCCCCAGCGGTCTTTTTGCCAGTGACCGTTCCTATACATGTTTAACCCTTTTATGTTTTGAGGGCTCAGCGCAGAACTATTCTATCTCCTTCTGTATTCATTATTAGTTATTGGGTTTGTTACTGACCCCCTACAGGTTGCGTACAGCAAAATATAGCCTGGCTGAAGCCCCGCCTTTTGTTGTGTACGATTCAGTACAGAAGTGAAAGTTCACAGAGTTCACAGAGGTCAACAGATATAACTTTGCAATATTCAATATGCATTTTCAGGAAGGATAAACTATAGGTAAAATAATCCCCATCAGCTAGGATCATTAAATTAAATAAAAAAATTTTTTTTAATGTTTTTGAAAAATTGACATCCATTGAAATTGCATGTCAATATTCAGTGCGGATTCAATAGTGTTTGTAAACACAGACATGTGCAGAGAGGTTGAGCTGAAAAAGTTGTATTTTTTCACACTTTCAAAGGCTTTGTGATGAAAATATCTATGAAATAAGGTAATTTAAAGAAAATCTGGTGTATAATCATAGGCGTAGCCAGGTTTTCCAAATGTATACGCACACCGAAAAAATACGCTTGGGTGAGGGTGTGGGAGGGGGGTCAGGGGGGCCTCCCGCGGGAAAAAAATTAAAATAAGGAAGGAAATTGTGCATTCTGGAGCATTCTGAAGCACCTTTCTGGCGTTTTATTATGCTCGTCATTTTTTGTATTACGCACGTGCGTATTGTGCGTATAGGGCACTACGCCCTTGATAATTCTTGAGATATTAGCTGACAGCTGCAACAGGAGGTCTATGGGAAAGTATTTAGTTTTCTGCAACCGACAGAAATATGTGGGGTCAGTAAAATTTATAGGGGTTCATGGCGATAGCCGAGTCCCCCTATACATCTGACTGACCCCACATATTTCTGTAGGGGGTCAGTAACAAACCCAATAACTGATTTATTGCATCGAGCACCTTTTTTAAGGAAAACGCCGATATTTAACCCATTATAATAAAGCGTCAACGTTGACGTCACGACCGGTACAGTTTAAAAACATTATTAAATTTACTTATTATGTTTGTTACTAACGATTTAAAGAACTATTTGCAAATGATTTAAACTTTGAATCAAAATTGTATTCCGTATTGTTTTAGTGACCCTCTATGAAATCTACTGACCCACTATAGAATAATAGAGGGTCACCATGTGACCGCTCTAATCCAATGAAATTCCTAGGATTTTGTGCGAGGTGCAATAAATGTAGTTAGAATAGTTTTGCGCTGAGCCCTCGGCTCGAGGTGTGAAATACGCTGCTTCTAGTTATCTACACCCATTTAATATTCTATTGTATGAACGTGTTATACAACCTGGAACGATTTTGATTGGTTGAGTTAAACCTGTAACACTACGCAAGTTTATTATAAGATCTGAGTCATAAACTTATTATTTGTGACAAAGTCGTCGTAAACTACTATTTTGTAAAGAGGTAAAACACGAACTATTTTATACGCAACGTTATGTTTCAATCGTGAACGCTCGGCCAATCCCTTCATTCCTCGGGATCGCGCTGCAAAGCAGTGTACGAGATGTTGCGAATGGTTATGTTTGTGGCGGTTTTATGTACATCTGAATTATTTTTTACTAATTTGATTGCAATGTTATATGATAAAAAGAATCTTAAACGAGTTCCCATTCCATATGAGATTTATGAAACTCGTTATGAATTATTTTTAATTTTAACTCGCCAAAAGGCTCGTTAAAATCAAAATAATTCATAACTCGTTGCATAAATCTTATATGAAATGGGAACTCGTTTAAGATCCTCTATATTTATTTTTTTGTTTATATGCGTGTTGTTGGTGAGGGCTGGCGTGGCGCAGTCGGTAGTGCGGCAGATTTGTAACCGGAGGCACCGGGTTCAATCCTCCGTGGTGCCACTGAGATTCGTCGGTTGTTCTTGGGCAAGACACTTTCCCCTAGTCCGTCGGATGGGGACGTAAACCGGGCGGTCCCGTGTATCGGTCTATCCTCCGAGCACGTTAAAGAACCATAGGAATATCTTCGATAATAAGAGTAGGGCACGGTTCCCGGATTCCTATGTATCCTTCCCCTCTCTCTGGGGCGGCTCTAAATAATCTATACTGTGTTGATGAGCCGTTAAACAACTTTCAATTCAATTTGGTTGACTGTGTTCTGTGAATGCTACATTTCGTGTTTGACTTTTATACCTGAAGCATTAGTAGGTACATGCTATTACTACCAGAATTTCGATATTTTCAAATAAATTTGAGCAGTGAGTAAAAATGTTAATTGAGGAAACTCGTGGTCCTGCAATCCTGTGCCACAACTTCAGTTTACTGATATGCTAAAAAATCACTCAGTAGCAAAAACTGTCCAGAAGATGAGAACATTGAGAATGTTGGTTTTCTGTTCCTTATTCCTTAACCGTATAAGGAACAAGGAACTGGTTACTTATTCCTATTTCAAATAACGCATAAGGAACAATTATCTATTCCTTATTGGAAGTTAAAGACTTGTATTTTTTAAGTCATATCATGCCCAGATATAAACAACCCAGATATAAACAACCCAGATCTAAAGGCAGAAAACACCCGATACAAAATTAAAACACTAAACGTGTCTAAACTTATCTAGCCCCAATTGCATGTGCAATTTCATTTTCATAATTACACAATTAAAAGCATCGGTCACCACCTGTACCAGTATTTGTGCAAGACAGAAAAAGAACGACCGTACATGCCTATATTCCGCGAAACAAATTACCACTATTTAGTGACATTGGGACGTCTACGAGTAAATAGAAAATAGGGCGTGTTTGTATCAAAACGTATAGGGGAGTACACGGTTGCAAAAGAAAGTGTGCACTTTTGATTTTGAAATATACACTGTAAAATGTTTAGGACCATAACAGTGTTCGAACCCTTACAATGATCGCTGAACCTTGACATTCGATCATAACCCTTATTATCTCAGTTGATAATTTACAATAGATCAACAATCAACAATAATTATCGTTTACATTGAAAGTTTGCGAAAAAATAATAATATTTTTATTGGTTACTCGAATGTGTCCGTAACTGTTACTTTTTATGGACTTTGCAACATTTTTTACAGACCCTTTGTGTGTTCGCGATATTTTTTTAAAACCAATCTTGTTTGGAAATTAAATGTTCCTGGTACCAAATTAACCTGGTAGGGTATACCTTGGTTACTAAAAAAAGATGCTTAAATTCTGTCCACTAGTTTTATTTTTATATGACTTTAAATACCCTGGTCCAAAACTGTTTTTACCGAGTATATATCAAATTCTAAAAGTCATATCGATCCAAATTTTTGACACCGATATGAATACAACATCCGCTGCAATTTGAAACAATTAAAATTTTATAGCGGTCTTGAAATTTAGCATGATTTGCACGTGCATCACACGGGAAAACTACATGTAGGATAAAACCTTTTCGATCTCTTTCTTTTCTGCCTTTTATGAAGGAAAAGCACAACATATTTTAAAGATGTGCGGTAGCAAAATTCCAACAAATACAAGCATTAACGATACTTGCACGTAGCGACAACGTTACTGACGTCAGCAGGACATTAAATTGCCATTGGGATACATTACTATCTGTGTCAACGTTTTGAACAAACTGGGGACGTCGCTATATTAATTCGAACTCAACATCAACATTTACAAATACCCTCAATAAACTCATAATTTCTTCAAGGTTGTTGTCTTTGAAGCAATTTGCAACTTTTGGTTTCGACCCCAACCATTTTTCTGCATTAAAACGTCCATTTAAAGTTTATCAATTTCCAAAAAATGTATGCGCGGTACATTGGTCATTTCTTGCTCTAAATTTTGCCACCAAACATGAAACATTTCTTCCCTAAATAATACATTTAGTTTTACAAAAACCTAAGTGCACACTTCCTTTTGCAACCGAGTATATAAAATAAATTATATGCTTGTTAAAAGGATTTCTTTACACCTTACAATCCAGCTTATCCACCATTAAAATCAGAGTGGAAAATGAGTGAGTTATTGAAAACAAAAACATTTCAAACTAACACTTCGTTTTTATTTATTTTAGTTTCCCCTCTAAAAAAAATATACTCTAATCAATATTGTTTTTTTTCTACAAATGGCTATACTCGAACATACAGTGTTGTTGTTTTCATAAGTGGCCTATCTTCGTACTCGCTTTTTCGAACATTAGGTTGACGTTGCAACCAAAGGTCTTTGCAAAGTCATAGTTAGCACCGTCGGTGCGTAATGTGTTGTTTTTAGCTATCTCTGTTGTTTATAGATTAGCATTATAAGACGTGGAAGGTACATTGCAGCGCATGCAGTTGGTGAAGCATTAGAAGACGTGGAAGGTACATTGCAGCGCATGCAGTTGGTGAAGCATCAGAAGACGTGGAAGGTACATTGCAGCGCATGCAGTTGGTGAATGTAAGTCATTATCACTACCTGTTTTCCATGCACGTATCGGCTATGACACATGCAATGTCATCCTCTTTTATTTTTTGAGACATTGCAAAAAATGTACGTTGGACATTTGCCACTGATTAAGATGTGTAAATGTAAGTTTCAAGAAATGCACACACGACCAACCGTTGTTGCTGAAAATTGTATGAGAGCTATCACAAGACATTTGAGTGACAGAACTAGCTATGTAGGAACCTCAAACGTAAAAATGTCACATATATAAAAATGGTGACAGATGTTAAAAGAAGAGTCACGTATGTCTAGCTCATGTATTGATATTAACGTAAAGGAGATAGGTACATGAAAGACTTTCAATGACACAGGCAGTTCTTAATTGATATATCAGGCAGGCCGTGTTCAGACTTCTACAAATTTCTCTGTATATTGTTATTAGATACACAAATTACCTAAACAACCTTCTAAGCCCGTTTTATTTCTAATTATAGTGGATGCACCCTTACAAACATCTCCCGTTAATTTCTTGGCTAGGACGGATTGCTCTATATCGTAGATATAACGAGATTATAATTACGGATGTGTTAGAATATTATTTAAATTTAAATACTTCACTAGATGGTAGTCGCGTTTTGCTTTTTCACTCACTCGGATACACTCGTTCGTGAAAAGAACAACACGTCTACCGTCTCGTGAAGGATTTCCCTATAATCGATCCAAGCAGTTAAACAATCTCTATGTTATCGAGCGTACGTATACATACTTATTATATACAATGAATTATATCTGCAACGACCGACGAATTTCACGTAAACACACATTATAATCGTAATTAATGTCCCAAGACCACACAACGTTCCCATTAGTTTCTATTTAGAATGTAATAGTGAATCTAAAATCTTACAATTTAACTAAACGCTTAGACGTGTTAACCCACCGTCGTCCAGACCTTGAAGGGGCTGGAATTCAAACACCACGTGACACATCACGTGACCTGACAATTCCATAATACAAGCAGACGACGAATTTATATACTCAGTTGCAAAAGAAAGTGGACACTGAGTTTTGTTAAGATTTAATTGTATAAAGCTTTTTTTATTAAAAATTGACAAATTCCAAAATGAGTATGCCATGTCTGGTACCAACGTTTTTATAATTCCACTGCCAATATCATGTTGTCGTTTGTTTTTAAATATGTCGAATCATTAAGGGTCTGTCGCTTGATAAAGAGGATAGGGTGTAAAGTAAAATTTTCAAAGTATCCAGTTTCTTTTGCAACTGAGTATATATACTCCGTTCTATATATTTTAACGATGTCTCTTTGATCACGGACAAGCTATATCTCACTAAGCACTTTTTAAGTTTTTCCTTCATGTCAAATAAATCTGTCTGGTTGAAATAATCAGCGTCCTAAAGTAAATGATACCAGTTTAATATATTTTAAGAAACTGACGTATATGCTTTTAAAATATTTTTTAATTAAATATCAAATTTGATTTACTATGTTTTTGGTACATACACGTAGTTTGTATGTAAGGAAAACTATCACTGTTGTGTCAGTCTAAGCTTGTGCGTTTTTGAGCCCAGGTCAAAATGACAATATGTGTAACATGTACCATAGTGATCAATGATTAAATTCATTAACATTTATATCCAAAAATATACACAAAAATAAGGTTAAATGACCTCAGTATGCTTTAGTGAAACATGTTTCCTTTAGTATTGAGGACCTAAATAAAACTAAACAAAACCAATATAAACTATAACACAGTGCGAACAATGGATCAAGGTCATTTATATTGCCATACGTTTGGAATGACCATACTCCTGTCGTGTAGACATGAACGTGTGTCCAGTGTGAAAGCTCTGAAAAATGGACTTAAGAAAACATTGGAATGTAAACCTTTTTCCGTACGAACTTACGGACAAGAATAACACTATGTATATATATATGCGAGGCATAACAAAGCTGTACCTGTTGAAGTATATACTGATACGGCTCGTTATCACGTGACAGGGACCTTAATAAATGGTCACATTTAATGAAGCTAAGGTTTGTAAGAGCACGATGATGATTTTGAGTTTTTAAATAAAATTTAAAAAAAATAAATAAAAAAAGAAGCTAGATAAAAATTAGAATAAGTAAAGTATGCCAACAGGGTTGAACAAGTGAGTATCGGGGTCAAGGGCAAAACTGTGGGGAGCTGGGGTTGAGTGGGGTGTGTGTGTGTTGGGGGGGGGGGGGGGGGGGGGGGGAGCTGTTAAACCAGGTTATATGGTGCACCAAACCTTCCTGTAAAGCCATATATATAATATAACACACTAGACAACTTTAAAGGACAATACAAGTAAAAACACAAAGATGATCATGTATAAACACAAAGATGATCATGTATAAATACAAACACAAAGATGATCATGTATAAACACGAAGATGATCATGTATAAATACAAACACAAAGATGATCATGTATAAACACAAAGATGATCATGTATAAACACAAAGATGATCATGTATAAATACAAACACAAAGATGATCATGTATAAACACAAAGATGATCATGTATAAATACAAAAACGCAGAAGTCTAGAAACCCTTTTCAGAAGATACTTAATGAGTTGACAGAACCCAGAGGGCTCGACAATATTTAAGACAAACATTAAACATTAGTTTCCTTTTCAGGATTAAGGTAGACGTCATCGAAGGGTCTATCGTCAACTAGAGAGTAGATAACAGATTGGGTTTGTTTATCAAGAAGCATTTAAAACATGAGAGACGTGTTGATTTTGTAAATAAATTGTGTAGTTTCCTCTTAAAATTCATTAATCTATAATTTGAATAAGCCTCTAAGGGAGTGTGTACAATCTAGCAGAAGCCTAAAAAGTTGCAAAATATCATTGTTGGTAGCTTGGAGAAGTTTGGCGTTACATTTTCTCAGAGAAATACAAAATACACGGTATTGCAATTGTGAAAAAGACAGCAAATCGTGAAAACGAAAAATACCTATTATGTTATTTCTTTGAAATTATCTCTGTGTAACAGTAAACATCAGTAACGTTGTCAATAAACACTTTTATATTCCAAGATTTCATATTACCTTTTTTATCGTGTGAAACAGCAACTGATTATTATACGCCTAATTTTAAAGGTGGTACGTCAGTATTTTCACGGGGGGTTAGAGGTCAAGCTTAAAATGGCAAATAGTGATATTATCTATTCTAAAGAGTCGGAACATAATGAATGAGTCTAAAGAATCATTCTTGTTTACAAAGAAATGCATGCTGCACAATACTATGTGCCATCCTAGGTTACGCAACAGAGTTAATTTAAACATGTAAAGCCCAATAATATCATTCAAAACGTATGGGATTCACATTGTAAACATTGTCAACCGGACTGCAAGGAGCTGACAATAGATGTTGATCAACGTGACATGTTTATCATGAATTGGAACGTTAAAAAAATACAGAAAATGTCTGATATACACTTTTTAAATAGTAATTAATGCGGGAGGTCGTGTGTTCAATCCTGATCGGTCGTACCAAAGACTTTATAGCAGTGTTATTAGTAGCTTCCTTGCTTGACGTTCAGCATATTAATAGAGGATATGTGTTGTTTTGGAATGAATAACAGATTTCATTTCATCGAGAAGTGCGAAAACTTTATATTTTCATGAATGCGAAGCATGAGTGAAAATATTGAAGTTTGATCATTTCGAGATGACATAAAATCTGTTATTCACGACAAAACAAAAAAAAATCTTTTATTTGATGCATTATAATCGAAGTATACTGCAGTATGCAGTTTTTTTTTTTAATTTGACGACGTTATTATTGGCTTAGTATGATGAAATTCCTGTTTTTAATCCCAATAACTTCTAGACTATTTAACCGATTGCAATAATCTACGACTCATTTTCTTAGTTAAGTTATTTCCAATTCAATGATACAACTTTCATAGCAACTTTCTGAAGAAAGTAGTTTTGAAAAAAACGACCAACTGACATTTTTCACTGTAAATGACAACACTTCTGAAATACTAGATCAGTTTTAAAAACTATAGCTCATTTTCTTAGTTAGACCACTTACAGTCGAATGATATATACTAAATAGTTATTTATTAAAAAAAACAAAAATTGTTTTTGAATTTTTGAAGAACAAAAAGTAGTTCCGACAGTGAAAAAATAATAACTATATTTCACACGTATGCAATACCGCTTTTATTTCATTGCTAAAATCCACTATTTCACTGCTAAGAATAAAATAATTCGGTACAAGGAATCGATGTGGTCTTCCCTGTGTCGGTATTATGTGACTGAGTGGAGTATCATGTCACGTGTCTACGACGAGAGTTATATTACAACGTACAATGGAAGTTGTTCTTAGATATCATCTGAGTTTTGAATTGTTCTTAGGTATCATTTGAGTTTTGAAGCGTATTGTGTTTGGCCAACACTAGTTATTACTTGTAATTCTGTTATCAGCAGATGGTGTCCAACAATATCTACGGTTACAAATAATTAATACTGTCGAATTACACCTTACGTGTTTTAGTTTTGTTCTGCGCGCGTTTCTTCTATTGTGTACAAACAGATGGTGGAAAAATAATGAGAAATAAAATACGTTTAAACCACATCATAATAAGAATGAGGGTGTTAAAACACAGTGTTTTCTATGGTACTGAAACAAATGACTGTTTTACCAATATGGTGTTCAGTTATTCAATCATCACTGACAGCTAGACAGCTGGGTGTCGATATTTTGAAACGTCATGCTTCAAACAATTAACACTTCATTGCATACGTGACACTTTACACTTCATACCCGGCACTTCAGACTTCAAATTTCACATCATAATTAAAGGGATGCACGGCAATCTTGAATTAGAATTGAATGTTGTTTAACGGCTCATCAACACAGTATAGGTTATTTAGAGCCGCCCCAGAGAGAGGGGAAGGATACATAGGAATCCGGGAACCTGCCCTACTCTTATTATCGAATAGATTCCTATGGTTCTTTTACGTGCTCGGGGGATAGACCGATACACGGGACCGCCCGGTTTACATCCCCATCCGACGGACGACGGCAATCTTGAAGTTGATATCAAGCAATAAAATTAGCCTCTCGATTTATTAATCCAGTATCAGTTTGACTTTAAACCTGCTTGCATATATTTAATGCAACTTTGAGTGTGTTTTTTTAAACTTTTCTTCATTTTTCTAGCATAGGATTGAATATATTATTGGTGAAATATAATCAACATTTATAGAAATATGCAAAAACAAATTGCTTAATACCATTGTTATAATTACTATTAATGATTGAACAAATGCAATTGTTGTAGAAAATCTAACGGAACGCCGCGAGTTTTTCAAACATCAAGATTACCGTGTGTACCGTTAACACTGCACATGTATCTTAAAGAGACACTTGACAATTTTGAAGTTTTTGAGACATCATTATTAATAATTAATTTAATAGTTCAAAGCATATTGTTTTTGCATATTACGTATTGTGGTTTATATTTGTCCAATAGGATATTTAAAAAGATCGTATAATAACGAAGACAAATTTAAAACTCCAGATTATATTAATTTACCTTTAATAAGTCACATAATAACTAATTTACAAATCAAGATGCTAATTTCAGTGCACGGACTTTAAACCTTAGAACTACACACATATACACACGTTCATTTACATCAAGAATGGAGTAGTCACTTGTAACCCTTGCCTGACGAGCAAATAATGGGTAGTGCTATGACTGATTGACCAGTGTCAGAATAATGTGACTGGGTGGGTTGGGATATCATGTCTACTACGGCGTGGTATACCAGTGTGGCAGCACTATAAAGAAACCATTGAGTTCGCTGCTTCAAGTAGACATATCATCACATCACACACAGATAAAAATCCAGACATTGTTTGCCATGTGTCTGTTAAACATGTATATTTTATATACGCTTAACAGTGATCTTAGTTTTCAACGAGAAACCTGTTTAGCCTTTCGCGTCTGTCTCTGTCTGTCCGTCCGTCCGTCCATATATGCAAAAAGTATAAATTGTTCCAATATCTGTTTTCTATATTTGAAATTGAGCAATAATGCCTTAATCCTTTTAAAGTTAAATAAACTTTAACATACCACAATCATGATTTAACATAATAACGTACACTCTACATATAAATATCTTATATTATAGTTTTAACATTGAAGATTATTAATTAATTGACTTAAAACCTTAAGATCTAGTCCGAGAACAGTGTTATAAAAACCTTATGTCTCGTCCGAGAACATTGACAAGGTTCTAAAAACCTTAGATCTAGTCCGAGAATATTGATACCAATGCAGAAAAACGTAGTTCTCAGTCCAAAAACATTGAAGCTGATGCAAACTTGAACCGGAGTTTTCAGTCCGAACACATTTATCTTAACAGTTCAAGAACGTTGATTCATAACGAAAACATAAATTCTCAGACGAAATAAATATTGTACTCGGCGACAGCGAATAAACTGCCCCTGTTATACTTTTTAACTGAGAAGAGAGATCATTAAAATTGGCAAAGGAAAGCTGTAATCAGAAAACACATTACAATCGAGTGTACGAATGTGTATATAGAAATAAGTATAAAAGTCGAACAGGAAATGCAGCTTTCACAGAACACAGTAAACTCTAAACCACTCAAAACGACAAACATGAATGGCAATGTTAATTAGGAATAAAGGCATATGAAGTCACAAATACAAAAAATGTTGACAATAGGGCTACCGCCTTGGAACGGTCAGTGGCAAAAAAGGCCGATGGGGTTTTAAACCAGGTTCTAGGGTGCACCAAACCTCACACTTACCATATTGTCATCCCAATGAAACGGGACAGTGTAAATAAAGAAATCCCCGCCATGAACTATTCTCTAATCAACAAGGCAGCATTATTAGGCAATATAAGTAAAACACCAAGATGCTCGTATATATATGAATACAAAAAAATAATAGCCTAGAAAGCTACAAAGAAGGTACGCAATGACTTGGCAGAAGCTAGAGCAACAAGACAATAAACCATTGAGAGCACGACAAGACAAGATTGCAGACAATCTATGAGTTATTTTTTTATTTTAGTAATTTTCTGCTATCGAGCTTCAGTTTGAACTGTTTATATATGCGTATCGATTGGGGAGACCTAAGTACGAATTATTTTTGTAGTAAAATTGTCCCGATTAAAATTAAATTGTTTTCGTGCATTATTTCAAATCTTGCAACATCTAATTTGCAGATATTATGAAAATTATATTTACACAGGAAATAAATATGTTTCAGGCAAACATATTCCATTTTAAAGTTCTCGGGCCATGTTTTGTTTCATGAACATGTTTATGTTTATTTAAACCGAAATCAATACACAACAATAGATATTTACAATTTACACATTGCAATATCTGTGAAAAGCGAGAATAAGATTTTATTTGATGACGTAGACAATTTAGAACAGGTAAATTAATCCGCAGGTAAATGTATTTATCAATTATCTGTCAATAGTTGTGCAGTTATACAATTCAGATTTACCTCATTTCCCCGTGCAGTCACGCAGTGGTAAAAGTAGTATCTGCGTTATGCAAATACTACTTACTTTTACATACAACTTAGTAGCGGTTTTAAATATATGTTTCTCTCTGGAACTATCAAGAAATGTTCATGTGATGTTTAAGAGTTAATTTTTTTAACTGATAATACTACAAAAAGGATGGCCATTCACCTTTAACAGGTTTTACCAAAATCTTGTAATCAGATATATGTGAGTGCAAGGAATGATAACTCTGCGTGGAGATTGACATCAAACGTCACCGTCCTTTTGGGCTTTAGGAAGAAGTCATTAATGGGTCCACTGACTGTCCGGTCATCGCACAATTAAAGAGGAAAGCATAGTGGCGAACTGAAAATGGGTCCACCACCAAGCATGCAGTGCGTTGCAATATGATAGGGTCATAACCTCTTTTGATAAACCTTTAACAGACCTTCTTCATTGTCAACAGATTAATTGTCTGTGTTATTATGCAAAGCTACGTGTTTAGTTGATTATAATAATTAATAAAGTAAGTCTAAAGGTATTATAATAAACAAGACTTTCACCATCCCTTATTACGTATGTTGTTTAAGCAAGATGATGATGGCAGATTGACAATAAAAACACCATCTTACGAAGGCCAATATGTGTATACGACGGCGTAGTGTCCGACGCCAGTCTGTCTGTCCGTTAGCAACTTGGATTCTTCTACAAACATATAGTTCTTGACTATTCAAACTTTATTGGATTTTAAGATCAATGTCTTTCTGTAAATACTGAAAAGGTGACCCTTTGGAAGCAACAAACACAAATAATTTAATTGAGTCTGTTCATGAGAGGTAATATAAGGTGCAACACATCCATCTCACGCCCCCTAGCACCGGCTTAAGCAGTAGTCTAGTTTAAGGCCATACAGATTGGGATTTATTATCCCAAAGGAGCAGTAAGTAATAATACTACTGATATGTAGTCGGGGCGACTTTTTTAAACCGCCACACAACACTAAACAAACGCTAGTGTGAATGGCAGTAAATACTGAAAATCGGAGAGTTTGCTCAATCTCATTAAAATCACCACTTTATCGCGCTACGATACTCTACACTACTAAGGATCTGACAACACTGCATTGGGGTTCACGTCAAATTAACCTTACGATTAGCCAATCCGATTTCAGCCCACAAAATCGCTCGATATAAACTGCTTCACTGCGCTCGTCGCGTTTCAGTCAAACGCTGTGGAGCAGTCTACGCTCGGTATTGAAAGAGACAATGTCCGTAACGTTTAGCTTATAAAACACGCACACACAAAATGCGTTGACAAACAAAAACACATCAACCATTATTGAATATTTGCTGAATTAAACCAAGAGTGTTTGACGGTATTCAATAGAGGTACAAAAAAAAGAAGTACCGCTTCGATAGGGTTGAACTCGTAACCCACACTAAAATTACACTCGCGGGTAATAATAATAGAACGTCGCAAAAGTCTGTCTCGCTACCTCCTGCGCTAAGCAGGCCAAATGTATTAATACATACTATATAGAAAACCTACTGTTGCAATAATTTCGGTAGAATATATATATTTCAGATACAAATATATTGTTCCGAATCTTTTAAAAAAAACATGACCGCCCCCATAATTTTCTTCGTATTCTTGCTGCAAAACATGCCATTTGGTGCTTTTCTTTGAATTTATCGTGCAATCCACAGCATTAACACACGGCGACTTTATCTTTTTTCGGATATATGTGTTTTATATGTTTTTTCTTTTGTTCAGTTCACTCGAACATCATCTGAAGTGCAATATCATTGGTTGAATTTAGTTGATCATTTCATGAATATTTATTAGATGAAAGTTCGATCTGACGTGACCTTCAAGGCACCGTTGTCAGATCCTATAGCGGAGAGTATCAAAGCATAATTAGGATTTGATTTGAATGAGATTGGAGTTTGCTAAGATGAGTTTAACGCGACATGAATACACATAGTTGTCGTTTCACAATGGTTGTCGTTTCTATATATATCTCAAACCTCAAAACTCAAGTAGCTCGCATTTGAACAATATTCTAGACGAAAAGTGTATTGATGTATGCGGGTTATCTGAGCATTGCCTATTAAAAAGAGAGTTTGAGTCGATTCATAATAATCATATTATACTGAAACGAAAAAGAAACGCAACTCGGGAATTTCCGCTATATATTGTATGTACAATATGCTGCTGTGAATCGAACGATACATGGCTATGTAAGAACTTTCCTTTCGGACAAAAGACGGAAACAAAACATAAAACAGCAAATAGTGATCCTTCAAAGTTTCATTATTGGCAGAGTACGCGTTTGGCACCAACATGTGAGCAAACATAGGATGCACAAGTTTTCGAACTCTTTACGTTTTTTCAAAGAGGAATTTCAACATTTATGAATTTCTTGTTACAAAGTGTACTGTGATTAAAACGTCTACAACATTACAGTTGTGTCCTTTCTCTAACTAACTGCGACTTTTTTTTTCACAAAACATCTTGGGATTTCTTTTGAATATTATGAGGAATATGCAGTATATACGCAATATAGGGGCAATTCCCGAGTTTTTTTTCCACTTCAGTACAGTATCTGTGTATCTGATTTTGGACTCGCAGACGGTAGTTGAAGATGCGACTAAGGTGGTGTTGCACTTCTGTGGAATAGAAAATTGAACGATAATACAAGTACATTAATCTGTGATGATGACTTTTACATTTAGCGACGTTTTTATATTTAGCGTTGCTACATGTATTGTCCAAGTTTAAGTTTAATTTAGTTAAACAATATTTTATTGCAGATATGTTACAATACATCAATTCAACATCACAATATTCATAGCAACATATGCAAATGGATTGAACTACAAGTTATTGCAACATTAGTTACAGTTCTCTCCATTGTGGCTAAACAAGTGTACGTGATTATCGGTTTGAAATTGTAACAATACATTTAAATATGAACTTGATAAGGAAAAACGAAGAGGAAAAAAATCCAAAAGATATAAACTCTGCCGTGCCATTCTACCCCCACGCAATCTCCACCGAAATAACACCCCATATCTCCGTTCTGGCTGATGGAAACAAAGCGACAGTTGATATAGACAAAATACAACGGTATATCGATACAAAGTTAACGATTTTGGAATCGTTTAGTGTTTTTAACATAGTATTGAACTTGAGTAAATAGAATATGATTTTCCTCGTCTGTTAGTTGGTCGATGCCATACGAAAGTTTGCGAGGACTTAAAGGCGCTAACCCACCAAATAACGGCAACATTACACTACAACATTGTTTATCAAAACTGAGACTATCCAGGTGTTTTGGGAATATAATTAAAATGCCAATTAAAAGTATAGGTTTTATTCACGGATTCTTAAATATCCATGACTGAATATGTGTCAAATGAATTATGAGTTTGCATCTCGTAATTCGAAGCTCCAGTTTTGGGCTTTGACCTGTCTGCTTAAAGACATTTATATTGTGTCTACAGGGTTTTAATTCTCAAATTATATAAGTTATATATATAGAGGATCTTAAACGAGTTCCCATTTCAAATATGATTTATGAAACGAGTTATGAATTATTTTAATTTTAACGAGCCTTTTGGCGAGTTAAAATTAAACTAATTCATAACGAGTTTCATAACGAGTTTCATAAATCTTATATGGAATGGGAACGAGTTTAAAATCATTTTATCACATAACATTGCAATCAAATTAGCAAAAAATAATTCAGATGGACATAGAACCGCCACGACTTCAGACACACTTTATCGCCAAAACGTCATAAAATATGTGAGGTCATAACGTTGCGATTAAAAGAGTTTCATTCGCAACATCTCGTACACTGCTTCGCAGCATGTCTCGAATGTAATACGCAGGTTTCCGAATTGGTTACGTCATACTTACGTGACGCGCGTCAGATTCCCGCCAAAACGAATTTGCATTCAAAATCAAAGTTATATTCAACATTTTGCAATGTCATTTTGCCGATTGCTCCATCTATATTTTATTTACGTGAAAGTAGTGATAAAACCTTTATCTGTGTTGTAAATAACAAACATGCAACGCAAATTATACATCAACACGTGTGGCAAGCGTCCATATTGTTTATGTAGTAACAGCTTAGCAACAGTGCACTATTTAAAGTGCCGTTGCCTTCCGGCTAACAGAACAGTAGGGGAGCAGCCTTGATATTTTCCTACATCTATCAAATATTTGGTAACGCATGCCAACGAAAAGTAGTACGTCATCTTTCGGCAACGTCAAAAAAATAATTAAATGTCCGCCATAATTTGGAAGATTGTGACAATTTTTGATCATGAAATTTCATTTCCGCTTTAAGTTTCGTGATTTTCTGCTGTACCGACTTTTTATTTAGAAGCTTTACTGCGCGATAAATGTAGACCCGCCTTGTAAAATGTCGAAGCGAGGGGCGATAACTCTAAAATATGCCATTTTTAGAATACGTTTAAAATGACAACAACCGTGTGTTTTTTGTTAAATAAAATACGAGAAAATACTTGAATTGTTGTTTTAGCTCACATTTTACATGAATTTTGCTGCATGTCACGAAAAGCATGTTACTTCTTTATCAAAAGTACACGAAAATATGAGTTGTTTGACTCAACTGTAATTTTGATTCGACTGTCCTCGCAAGAACTGCAGGCGCGTATTCGATGGAGCGGGTAGTATTGGGCACCCTCTCATATGTGGAAAGTGTACGTAGCAGTCGCTACTGTTCAAGATGGGAGTTTGGTTGGAGAGAAGGAGGAGGAGGGCATCTGAGCTGAGATTTAAAAGGATGCGCCCCATCCCCTTCCCACCCCAACTAAAATCATGAAAGTCTGTTTTGAAAGCTCTTGCAAGCATACATTTTTAAACATATTCAGATAATATATTTGTTGCCGTGTTTTTGACTAGACTGTCCAGTGTCTAATTGTCATCCGCAACTTGGCGCAGTCAGTAGCGCAGCGGATTTGTAACCGGAGGTGGTGCCACTGAGTTTTGTCGGTGTGTTCTTGGGCAAGACACTTTCCCTTAGCTCGTCCGTCGGATGGGGACGTAAACCGGGCGGTCCCGCGTATAGGTCTATCATCCGAGCATGTTAAAGAACCATAGGAATCTATTTGATAATAAGAGTAGGGCACGGTTCCCAGATTCCTATGTATCCTTCCCCTCTCTGTTGGGCGGCTCTAAATAACCTGTACTGTGTTGATGAGCCGTTAAACAGTCAATTCAATTCATCCGCAACTGCACTCAGCACTGTCATATGTACTGTAGCTGTCCCATTATAGTATCATGAATCAACCGTGGAATATATCACCCACACATAAAAGGGTTTGAGGGGATCTTACTTGTATTAGTTTAAATAGAGACCATTTGTCGGTTGAAACCTAAGATGAATTTTTTATCAGACAGAAACACTGTCGTTATACTTATTCTACTGATAGCATCGAAGGAAAGTAAAGAAGGACATTTTTTTACTTCATATTTTTAAAGTTGAATTGTGTTTTATGTCATTATAGAACATTTTAGGCCATATTTCCTGGGTAGAACCAGTACTGTGTACTTTCTGCTATCTGTAAGAATCGACACTTTCTCACCTACAAGTTGAGCTCCCAGTGGGAATTGAACCCGCAGCGGTGAGAGGTGAAAATGAGAATTTTTACAAATATAAAAAAGGCAAACGAACATCTCCATAACTCAATATGTCCATGGGACTTGAATGACCGCACTGAAAACAATCCGTGGAAATTGTACAATGCAAGAATATATATATTCATAAATAAATTTTATTTTGATGCAAAATCGATATGCTGCTCTAGACATCATAGATAAAGATCATGTAAAGTATATAGTATAGCCTCCGTCAATATAGTGTACCCTCCATCAATATAGTGTAGCCTCCATCAATATAGTGTAGCCTCCATCAATATAGTATAGCCTCCGTCAGTATAGTGTAGCCTGCGTCAATATAGTGTAGCCTCCACCAGTATAGTGTAGCCCGCTTCAATAAAGTGTAGCCTCCGCCAGTATAGTGTAGCCTGACTCAATATAGTGTAGCCTGCGTCAATATGGTGTAGCCTCCATCAATATAGTTTAGTCTGCGTCAATATAGTGTAGCCTCCGTCAATATAGTGTAGTCTTCATCAATATAGTGTAGTCTCCATCAATATAGTGTAGCCTGCGTCAATATAGTGTAGTCTCTATCAATATAGTGTAGTCTCCATCAATATAGTGTAGCCTCCATCAATATAGTGTAGTCTGCGTCAATATAGTGTGGCCTCCGTCAATATAGTGTAGTCTCCATCAATATAGTGTAGTCTCAATCAATATAGTGTAGCCTGCGTCAATATAGTGTAGCCTGCGTCAATATAGTGTAGTCTCAATCAATATAGTGTAGCCTCCATCAATATAGTGTAGCCTCCATCAATATAGTGTCGTCTCCGTCAGTATAGTGTAGCCTCCATCAATATAGTGTAGCCTCCATCAATATAGTATAGCCTCCGTCAGTATAGTGTAGCCTGCGTCAATATAGTGTAGCCTCCGCCAGTATAGTGTAGCCCGCTTCAATAAAGTGTAGCCTCCGCCAGTATAGTGTAGCCTGAGTCAATATGGTGTAGCCTCAATCAATATAGTGTAGTCTGCGTCAATATTGTGTAGCCTCCGTCAATATAGTGTAGTCTTCATCAATATAGTGTAGTCTCCATCAATATAGTGTAGCCTGCGTCAATATAGTGTAGTCTCTATCAATATAGTGTAGCCTCCATCAATATAGTGTAGCCTCCATCAATATAGTGTAGTCTGCGTCAATATAGTGTAGCCTCCGTCAATATAGTGTAGTCTCCATCAATATAGTGTAGTCTCAATCAATATAGTGTAGCCTGCGTCAATATAGTGTAGCCTGCGTCAATATAGTGTAGTCTCCATCAATATAGTGTAGCCTCCATCAATATAGTGTAGTCTCCGTCAGTATAGTGTAGCCTCCATCAATATAGTGTAGCCTCCATCAATATAGTGTAGTCTCCATCAATATAGTGTAGTCTCCGTCAATATAGTGTAGTCTCCATCAATATAGTGTAGTCTCCGTCAGTATAGTGTAGTCTCCGTCAATATAGTGTAGTCTCCATCAATATAGTGTAGCCTCCATCAATATAGTGTAGCCTCCATCAATATAGTGTAGTCTCCGTCAGTATAGTGTAGCCTCCATCTCCATCAATATAGTATAGTCTCCATCAATATAGTGTAGTCTCCGTCAATATATGGTAGTCTCCATCAATATAGTGTAGCCTCCATCAATATAGTGTAGCCTCCATCAATTTAGTGTAGTCTCCGTCAGTTTAGTGTAGTCTCCATCAATATAGTGTAGCCTCCATCAATATAGTGTAGTCTCCGTCAATATAGTGTAGTCTCCGTCAATATAGTGTAGCCTCCATCAATATAGTGTAGCCTCCATCAATATAGTGTAGCCTGCGTCAATATAGTGTAGCCTGCGTCAATATAGTGTAGTCTCCATCAATAAAGTGTAGCCTCCATCAATATAATTTAGTCTCCATCAATATAGTGTAGCCTCCATCAATATAGTGTAGCCTGAGTAAATATAGTGTAGTCTTCGTCAGTATAGTGTAGTCTCCATCAATAAAGTGTAGTCTCCGTCAGTATAGTGTAGTCTCCGTCAGTATAGTGTAGCCTGCGACCATTAAGTGTAGTCTCCATCAATATAGTGTAGTCTCCGTCAATATAGTGTAGCCTGCATCAATATAGTGTAGCCTCCGTCTATATAGTGTAGCCTCCGTGAATATAGTGTAGCCTCCATCAATATAGTGTAGTCTCCATCAATATAGTGTAGTCTCCGTCAGTATAGTGTAGTCTCCGTCAGTATAGTGTAGTCTCCATCAGTATAGTGTAGCCTGCATCAATACAGTGTAGTCTCCATCAATACAGTGTAGCCTCCATCAATATAGTGTAGCCTCCATCAATATAGTGTAGTCTCCATCAATATAGTGTAGCCTGCGTCAATATAGTGTAGTCTCCGTCAATATAGTGTAGTCTCCGTCAATATAGTGTAGCCTGCATCAATATAATGTAGTCTCCATCAATATAGTGTAGCCTCCATCAATATAGTGTAGTCTCCATCAATATAGTGTAGTCTCCATCAATATAGTGTAGTCTCCGTCAGTATAGTGTAGTCTCCGTCAGTATAGTGTAGCCTGCGTCCATATAGTGTAGTCTCCATCAATATAGAGTAGCCTGCGTCAATATAGTGTAGCCTCCGTCAATATAGTGTAGCCTCCGTCAATATAGTGTAGTCTTCGTCAATATAGTGTAGCCTCCGTCAATATAGTTTAGCCTCCATCAATATAGTGTAGCCTGCATCAATATAGTGTAGCCTCCATCAATATAGTGTAGTCTCCATGAATATAGTGTAGTCTCCATCAATATAGTGTAGTCTCCATCAATATAGTGTAGCCTCCATCAATATAGTATAGTCTCCATCAATATAGTGTAGTGTGTAGTTTCCATCAATACAGTGTAGTCTCCATCAATATAGTGTAGTCTCCATCAATATAGTGTAGCCTCCATCAATATAGTATAGTCTCCATCAATATAGTGTAGTGTGTAGTTTCCATCAATACAGTGTAGTCTCCGTCAATATAGTGTAGTCTCCATCAATATAGTGTAGCCTGCGTCAATATAGTGTAGCATGCGTCAATATAGTGTAGCCTGCGTCTATATAGTGTAGTCTCCATCAATATAGTGTAGTCTCCGTCAATATTGTGTAGTCACCGTCAATATAGCGTAGTCTCCGTCAATATAGTGTAGCCTGCGTCAATATAGTGTAGTCTCCGTCAATATAGTGTAGTCTCCGTCAGTATAGTGTAGTCTCCGTCAGTATAGTGTAGTCTCCGTCAATATAGTGTAGTCTCCGTCAATATAGAGTAGCCTGCGTCAATATAGTGTAGCCTCCGTCAATATAGTGTAGTCTCCGTCAATATAGTGTAGCCTGCGTCAATGTAGTGTAGCCTCCGTCAATGCAGTGTAGCCTGCGTCAATATAGTGTAGTCTCCGTCAATATAATGTAGTCTCCGTCAATATAGTGTAGTCTCCGTCAATATTGTGTAGCCTGCGCCAATATAGTGTAGCCTGCGTCAATATAGTGTAGCCTCCATCAATATAGTGTAGCCTGCGTCAATATCGTGTAGCCTGCGTCAATATAGTGTAGTCTCCGTCAATATAGTGTAGCCTGCGTCAATATAGTGTAGCCTGCGTCAATATAGTGTAGTCTCCATCAATATAGTGTAGCCTACATCAATATTGTGTAGCCTGCGTCAATATAGTGTAATCTGCGTCAATATAGTGTAGCCTGAGTCAGTATAGTGTAGTCTCGATCAATATAGTGTAGCCTGCGTCAATATAGTGTAGCCTGCGTCAATATAGTGTAGTCTCCATCAATATAGTGTAGCCTGCGTCAATATAGTGTAGCCTGCATCAATATAGTATAGCCTCCGTCAATATAGTGTAGTCTCCATCAATATAGTGTAGCCTCCGTCAATATAGAGTAGTCTCCAATAGTGTAGTCTCCATCAATATAGTGTAGCCTCCATCAATATAGTGTAGTCTCCATCAATATAGCTTAGTCTCCATCAATATAGTGTAGTCTCCATCAATATAGTGTAGTCTCCGTCAATATAGTGTAGTCTCCGTCAATATAGTGTAGCCTGCATCAATATAGTGTAGTCTCCGTCAATATAGTGTAGTCTGCGTCAATAAAGTGTAGTCTCCGTCAATATAGTGTAGCCTCCGTCAATATAGTGTAGCTTCCGTCAATATAGTATAGCCTCCGTCAATATAGTGTAGCCTGCGTCAATATAGTGTAGTCTCCATCAATATAGTGTAGTCTGCGTCAATATAGTGTAGCCTCCATCAATATAGTGTAGCCTCCATCAATATATTGTAGCCTCCATCAATATAGTGTAGCCTCCCTCAATATAGTGTAGTCTCCGTCAATATAGTGTAGCCTCCGTCAATATAGTGTAGCCTCCATCAATATAGTGTAGTCTCCATCAATATAGTGTAACCTCCGTAATATAGTGTAGTCTCCGTCAATGTAGTGTAGTCTCCATCAATATAGTGTAGTCTCCATCAATATAGTGTAGCCTGCGTCAATATAATGTAGCCTCCGTCAATATAGTGTAGCCTGCGTCAATATAGAGTAGTCTCCATCAATATAGTGTAGTCTCCATCAATATAGTGTAGCCTCCATCAATATAGTTTAGCCTCCGTCAATATAGTGTAGTGTCCGTCAATATAGTGTAGCTTCCATCAATATAGTGTAGATATAGTGTAGCCTCCATCAATATAGTGTTGTCTCCATCAATACAGTGTAGTCTCCATCAATATAGTGTATTCTACATCAATATAGTGTAACCTCCGTAATATAGTGTAGTCTCCGTCAATGTAGTGTAGTCTCCATCAATATTGTGTAGACTCCGTCAATATAGTGTAGCCTCCATAAATATAGTGTAGTCTCCATCAATATAGTGTAGTCTGCGTCACCATCAATATAGGGTAGTCTCCATAAATATAGTGTAGTCTCCATCAATATAGTGTAGCCTCCGTCAATATAGTGTAGTCTCCATCAATATAGTGTAGTCTCCATCAATATAGTGTAGTCTCCATCAATATAGTGTAGCCTGCGTCAATATAGTGTAGCCTCCATCAATATAGTGTAGTCTCCATCAATATAGTGTAGTCTGCGTCTCCATCAATATAGTGTAGCCTCCATCAATATAGTGTAGCCTCCGTCAATATAGTGTAGTCTCCGTCAATATATTGTAGTCTCCATCAATATAGTGTAGCCTCCATCAATATAGTGTAGCCTGCGTCAATATAGTGTATCCTCCGTCAATATAGTGTATCCTCCGTCAATATAGTGTAGCCTCCGTCAATATAGTGAAGTCTCCGTCAATATAGTGTAGTCTCCATCAATATAGTGTAGCCTGTGTCAATATAGTGTAGCCTCCGTCAATATAGTGTAGTCTCCATCAATATAGTGTAGTCTCCATCAATATAATGTAGTCTCCATCAATATAGTGTAGCCTGCGTCAATATAGTGTAGCCTCCGTCAATATAGTGTAGCCTGCGTCAATATAGAGTAGTCTCCATCAATATAGTGTATTCTCCATCAATATAGTGTAGCCTCCATCAATATAGTGTAGCCTCCGTCAATATAGTGTAGTCTCCGTCAATATAGTGTAGCCTCCATCAATATAGTGTAGATATAGTGTAGCCTCCATCAATATAGTGTTGTCTCCATCAATATATTGTAGTCTCCATCAATATAGTGTAGCCTCCATCAATATAGTGTAGCCTCCATCAATGTAGTGTAGTCTCCATCAATGTAGTGTAGCCTCCGTCAATATAGTGTAGTCTCCGTCAATATATTGTAGTCTCCATCAATATATTGTAGTCTCCATCAATATAGTGTAGCCTCCATCAATATAGTGTAGCCTGCGTAAATATAGTGTAGTCTCCGTCATTATAGTGTAGCCTCCGTCAATACAGTGTAGTCTCCATCAATATAGTGTAGTCTCCATCAATATAGTGTAACCTCCGTAATATAGTGTAGTCTCCGTCAATGTAGTGTAGTCTCCATCAATATAGTGTAGCCTCCGTCAATATAGTGTAGCCTGCGTCAATATAGTGTAGCCTCCATCAATATAGTGTAGTCTCCATCAATATAGTGTAGTCTGCGTCACCATCAATATAGGGTAGTCTCCATAAATATAGTGTAGTCTCCATCAATATAGTGTAGCCTCCGTCAATATAGTGTAGTCTCCATCAATATAGTGTAGTCTCCATCAATATAGTGTAGCCTGCGTCAATATAGTGTAGCCTGCGTCAATATAGTGTAGCCTATATCAATATAGTGTAGCCTGCATCAATATAGTGTAGCCTCCATCAATATAGTGTAGTCTCCATCAATATAGTGTAGTCTGCGTCTCCATCAATATAGTGTAGTCTCCATCAATACAGTGTAGTCTCCATCAATATAGTGTAGCCTCCATCAATATAGTGTAGCCTCCGTCAATATAGTGTAGTCTCCGTCAATATATAGTAGTCTCCATCAATATAATGTAGTCTCCATCAATATAGTGTATCCTCCATCAATATAGTGTAGCCTGCGTCAATATAGTGTAGCCTCCGTCAATATAGTGTAGCCTGCGTCAATATAGTGTAGCCTCCATCAATATAGTGTAGCCTGCATCAATATAGTGTAGCCTCCATCAATATAGTGTAGTCTCCATCAATATAGTGTAGTTTGCGTCTCCATCAATATAGTGTAGTCTCCATCAATACAGTGTAGTCTCCATCAATATAGTGTAGTCTCCATCAATATAGTGTAACCTCCGTAATATAGTGTAGTCTCCGTCAATGTAGTGTAGTCTCCATCAATATAGTGTAGCCTCCGTCAATATAGTGTAGCCTGCGTCAATATAGTGTAGCCTCCATCAATATAGTGTAGTCTCCATCAATATAGTGTAGTCTGAGTCACCATCAATATAGGGTAGTCTCCATCAATATAGTGTAGCCTCCGTCAATATAGTGTAGTCTCCATCAATATTGTGTAGTCTCCATCAATATAGTGTAGCCTGCGTCAATATAGTGTAGCCTCCATCAATATAGTGTAGCCTGCATCAATATAGTGTAGCCTCCATCAATATAGTGTAGTCTCCATCAATATAGTGTAGTCTGCGTCTCCATCAATATAGTGTAGCCTCCATCAATATAGTGTAGCCTCCGTCAATATAGTGTAGTCTCCGTCAATATATTGTAGTCTCCATCAATATAATGTAGTCTCCATCAATATAGCGTAGCCTCCATCAATATAGTGTAGCCTGCGTCAATATAGTGTAGCCTCCGTCAATATAGTGTAGCCTCCGTCAATATAGTGAAGTCTCCGTCAATATAGTGTATTCTCCATGAATATAGTGCAGTCTCCATCAATATTGTGTAGCCTGCGTAAATATAGTGTAGCCTCCGTCAATATAGTGTAGTCTCCATAAATATAGTGTAGTCTCCATCAATATAGTGTAGCCTGCGTCAATATAATGTAGCCTCCGTCAATATAGTGTAGCCTGCGTCAATATAGAGTAGTCTCCATCAATATAGTGTAGTCTCCATCAATATAGTGTAGCCTCCATCAATATAGTTTAGCCTCCGTCAATATAGTGTAGTCTCCGTCAATATAGTGTAGCCTCGATCAATATAGTGTAGATATAGTGTAGCCTCCATCAATATAGTGTTGTCTCCATCAATATAGTGTAGTCTCCATCAATATAGTGTAGTCTCCATCAATATAGTGTAGTCTCCATCAATTTAGTGTAGCCTCCTTCAATATAGTGTAGCCTCCATCAATATAGTGTAGCCTCCATCAATGTAGTGTAGTCTCCATCAATGTAGTGTAGCCTCCGTCAATACAGTGTAGTCTCCGTCAATATATTGTAGTCTCCGTCAATATAATGTAGTCTCCATCAATATAGTGTAGCCTCCATCAATATAGTGTAGCCTGCGTCAATATAGTGTAGCCTCCGTCAATATAGTGTAGCCTCCGTCAATATAGTGAAGTCTCCGTCAATATAGTGTATTCTCCATGAATATAGTGTAGTCTCCATCAATATAGTGTATCCTGCGTCAATATAGTGTAGCCTCCGTCAATATAGTGTAGCCTCCGTCAATATAGTGTAGTCTCCGTCAATATAGTGTAGTCTCCGTCAATATAGTGTAGCCTGCGTCAATATAGTGTAGCCTCCGTCAATATAGTGTAGCCTGCGTCAATATAGTGTAGCCTCCATCAATATAGTGTAGCCTCCATCAATATAGTGTAGCCTCCATCAATATAGTGTAGCCTCCGTCAATATAGTGTAGTCTCCGTCAATATAGTGTAGCCTCCGTCAATATAGTGTAGCCTCCGTCAATATAGTGTAGTCTCCATCAATATAGTGTAGTCTCCATCAATATAGTGTAGTCTGCGTCTCCATCAATATAGTGTAGCCTCCATCAATATAGTGTAGCCTCCATCAATATAGTGTTGCCTCCATCAATGTAGTGTAATCTCCATCAATATAGTGTAGCCTCCGTCAATATAGTGTAGCTTGCGTCAATATTCAATATAGTGTAGCCTCCGTCAATATAGTGTAGCTTGCGTCAATATATAGTGTAGCCTCCGTCAATATAGTGTAGTCTCCATCAATATAGTGTAGCCTCCATCAATATAGTGTAGTCTCCGTCAATGTAGTGTAGCCTCCGTCAATATAGTGTAGCCTCCATCAATATAGTGTAGTCTCCATCAATATAGTGTAGCCTCCATCAATATAGTGTAGCCTCCATCAATATAGTGTAGTCTCAATCAATATAGTGTAGCCTCGGTCAATATAGTGTAGCCTCCGTCAATATAGTGTAGTCTCCGTCAATATTGTGTAGTCTCCGTCAATATAGTGTAGTCTCCGTCAATATAGTGTAGCCTCCGTCAATATAGTGTAGTCTCCGTCAATATAGTGTAGTCTCCGTCAATATAGTGTAGCCTCCGTCAATATAGTGTAGCCTCCGTCAATATAGTGTAGTCTCCATCAATACAGTGTAGTCTCCATCAATATAGTGTAGTCTCCATCAATATAGTGTAACCTCCGTAATATAGTGTAGTCTCCGACAATGTAGTGTAGTCTCCATCAATATAGTGTAGCCTCCGTCAATATAGTGTAGCCTGCGTCAATATTGTGTAGCCTCCATCAATATAGTGTAGTCTCCATCAATATAGTGTAGTCTGCGTCACCATCAATATAGGGTAGTCGCCATAAATATAGTGTAGTCTCCATCAATATAGTGTAGCCTCCGTCAATATAGTGTAGTCTCCATCAATATAGTGTAGTCTCCATCAATATAGTGTAGTATCCGTCAATATAGTGTAGCCTCCGTCAATATAGTGTAGCGTCCGTCAATATAGTGTAGCCTGCGTCAATATAGTGTAGTCTCCGTCAATATAGTGTAGCCTGCGTCAATATAGTGTAGTCTCCGTCAATATAGTGTAGTCTCCGTCAATATAGTGTAGCCTGCGTCAATATAGTGTAGCCTATATCAATATAGTGTAGCCTGCATCAATATAGTGTAGCCTCAATCAATATAGTGTAGTCTCCATCAATATAGTGTAGTCTGCGTCTCCATCAATATAGTGTAGTCTCCATCAATACAGTGTAGTCTCCATCAATATAGTGTAGTCTGCGTCTCCATCAATATAGTGTAGCCTCCATCAATATAGTGTAGCCTCCGTCAATATATTGTAGTCTCCATCAATATAATGTAGTCTCCATCAATATAGTGTATCCTCCATCAATATAGTGTAGCCTGCGTCAATATAGTGTAGCCTCCGTCAATATAGTGTAGCCTGCGTCAATATAGTGTAGCCTCCATCAATATAGTGTAGCCTGCATCAATATAGTGTAGCCTCCATCAATATAGTGTAGTTTGCGTCTCCATCAATATAGTGTAGTCTCCATCAATACAGTGTAGTCTCCATCAATATAGTGTAGTCTCCATCAATACAGTGTAGTCTCCATCAATATAGTGTAGTCTCCATCAATATAGTGTAACCTCCGTAATATAGTGTAGTCCTCCATCAATACAGTGTAGTCTCCATCAATATAGTGTAGCCTCCATCAATATAGTGTAGCCTCCGTCAATATAGTGTAGTCTCCGTCAATATATAGTAGTCTCCATCAATATAATGTAGTCTCCATCAATATAGTGTATCCTCCATCAATATAGTGTAGCCTGCGTCAATATAGTGTAGCCTCCGTCAATATAGTGTAGCCTGCGTCAATATAGTGTAGCCTCCATCAATATAGTGTAGCCTGCATCAATATAGTGTAGCCTCCATCAATATAGTGTAGTCTCCATCAATATAGTGTAGTTTGCGTCTCCATCAATATAGTGTAGTCTCCATCAATACAGTGTAGTCTCCATCAATATAGTGTAGTCTCCATCAATATAGTGTAACCTCCGTAATATAGTGTAGTCTCCGTCAATGTAGTGTAGTCTCCATCAATATAGTGTAGCCTCCGTCAATATAGTGTAGCCTGCGTCAATATAGTGTAGCCTCCATCAATATAGTGTAGTCTCCATCAATATAGTGTAGTCTGAGTCACCATCAATATAGGGTAGTCTCAATCAATATAGTGTAGCCTCCGTCAATATAGTGTAGTCTCCATCAATATTGTGTAGTCTCCATCAATATAGTGTAGCCTGCGTCAATATAGTGTAGCCTCCATCAATATAGTGTAGCCTGCATCAATATAGTGTAGCCTCCATCAATATAGTGTAGTCTCCATCAATATAGTGTAGTCTGCGTCTCCATCAATATAGTGTAGCCTCCATCAATATAGTGTAGCCTCCGTCAATATAGTGTAGTCTCCGTCAATATATTGTAGTCTCCATCAATATAATGTAGTCTCCATCAATATAGCGTAGCCTCCATCAATATAGTGTAGCCTGCGTCAATATAGTGTAGCCTCCGTCAATATAGTGTAGCCTCCGTCAATATAGTGAAGTCTCCGTCAATATAGTGTATTCTCCATGAATATAGTGCAGTCTCCATCAATATTGTGTAGCCTGCGTAAATATAGTGTAGCCTCCGTCAATATAGTGTAGTCTCCATAAATATAGTGTAGTCTCCATCAATATAGTGTAGCCTGCGTC